>JAOQMP010102659.1:0-14951 GCA_027563575.1 Erythroxylum pedicellare
TAAATGCACACATCTGAAATAAATGCAAATATAAAATATAAAAGAGAAATATAAAAACAACTTGTTCTTTTCTTTTCCTTAATAAGTTTGAAATATAATCATTAGATTGCCCAATTCATGGTTAAAACCGAAATCCTTTTTAGTTCTACTCAATAAAGCTTGAAATTTAAAATAAGAAATTCAAGAACAAAATTTTTTCTTAAAGTTTTTACAAGTAAAGTGCCAAGAAACTTTTTTGCTATATATAAATATCATGGAGTAGATTTATTGACTTTTCAAAATTTACCTCTTTTAATGGATAGAGTTATTAACTTTTAAAATTTTAACTCTTTTAATAAATAATTTTTTTAATTTTCAACCTTTTTTAATAAGTGGGCCCTATATAAATCTAGGCCCTTTGGCAAGTCCAGCACTAAAAATATTGGAACTCTGGCTTGATTTCATTCCAAAATAGTTTTAAATATTTATATAATTATTTTGTTAGTTGACTTATTAATGCTTTACTTTTCTTAGTTATGTATAAAATTGAGTGAACTGGAATTAACTTTTAAAGACTTGATCTTATTTGATCCTGAACAACTTATTATCACTCCTCACATAGTCATCTTACATTTCCATTTTTTTTATATAAATTTTTATTTAGTTTGTTGCAGAAAATAAAAGTACAATATAAGTCGTAATTTTGTTAGGTATGTGTTTTATTATGGAAATGTCATCTGTAGTAACAGGGCCTAACGAGTCTCACACATACAAAATAAGAGAAGACAAAGAGATGAACAACTTTGGCTCATGTTCATGCATGTTTGAGATTTTTAGGCTCACATGTTCGGAGGTGGATATATTATGAATAATGATTGTGAAGGACAAATTCTTTATAAGCAAAAAAAGAATGAATAATATTAGCTAAGCTTTAAGCTTACCATAAGAATAACATACAATATTGATCCCTCGTAAAGGAGAGACTAGTTACATAAGTTGTCAAAAAGTATTAGTTTAGTTACTAAACTAAGAGAACTACACATAGAGCTCATCATTCTAGCTCGTTCTAGCTCTTAGTTAATCTTTATTTGGGTATTGATTACCAAGTTAGCATTGTTTGCCACTAAAATTTCTCTAATCTAGTAAATGGTATGGTCATGGCTATACCTTTATAAATTATGATGTTCCATTCGCTCAAAATAGCATATATGCAGCATAGGAAATAAGTTTTCAAAACATAAGCATCATGCTTCATGGGTTTGATAGTTTGAGCAGCTTAGTCAATAATAAATGGACATTCCCTCTCATTACAAAAGAGGTGCATTAGGTGTCGAATCTTAGACCATATAACCTATGCATGGGAGAATTGAAAAAAAATGGGCATTAGAATATGGGACCATCTGATACAATAGATACAAGGATGCCTAGACTCCAAAACATCTATCTCTAATTTGTAGCCTTTGCCTCACAACTAACCAATAAATAAAAGAACTCTTAAGAGATAGATATTTAGAACATATGAGATGAAACCAAGAGACTTTTAACGCATAGGATCTAAATATGTCACTAAGATTTGTTGGTGAAACTCTAAGATGGATCCCTTACCTAAATCACTTTATCCATTAAGTTAGGATTCAATCGATAATCAAGTAGGTTGTCAATGATACTTTTTTTCCCTCTAAAGTTACATCTTTGATTTCCTTAAAAGATTATGTCAGTCACCCTGGCATAAGGAGGCATCCTTATAATAAATGAGTACTAGTCCTCCTTTATGTGTAAAGGTCCAAAATTAGACCAATTCAAATTAAATTCAGGTAAGTTCCCCATTCTCTATCAAGCTTTTATAGGAGTAAAGTTTTTCTCTAAGTTTAAGCATCTGAATTAAGCAACAAAAGTGTTCCTTATTCACTTTAAGCTACTAGAAGCTAGTAATTGAAAGCTAGTATTCATGCATCCACTTTAACTAAAAAGTCTCTCTATTATTAAAAAGCCTCTATTATCCTTTTTCCAAGCAAAGTCAAGTTTATAGATTGTAAAGAAATTAGTCTCGGTACCCTTTCTTGCCTAAGAAGACATAGGCCTTTTTATTTGATTTTTGCTCTTTTGGAGTTATCCGATTTCTATAACTATATATAATTCTTTACAATCTTCTCCATTTTTTTGGTGGTCCTCTTAGGGGGTACTAGATGGGAGCTCCAATGTACATGGATGTTTCTTAATATATGCACAATCAGTTATAGTCTACCTACACTAGGTAAAGTTCTATCTTGCTAATAGTTAACCCTCTTTCTAACTGATTCTAATAAAGGTAAACAGTCAACATATTTTGGTTGCTTAGAATTTATATGAATACCAAGGTAATTGAAAAGAGCATAATGTAACTTGATACCAGAAATGGAGCAAAAAATCTCAATTCTCTTATAATTAGAAGAAATGTATAACTTACTTTTTTCTCTATTCACTTTCAATTTTGAGAGCCTTGAAAAGTGACTGGGAGCTTACCACTATCACGGGGGAAGAGGGAACTAGAAAAAACATTAAGTTACATGCAAAAGCTAAGTGGGTTATTTTTAATCCAATGCACTTGTGATGATACGTTACGTAGTGCATCACAACACTACTCAAAATAACTAAACCCATAACTATAGCATTGGTGAGTCTAGGTCGATCCCCACATAGAGTGCTTGGTTAACTTTCATAATGAAAAGAATTAATGTTTAGGTTATGGGGGGTTGGTTTGTTTCAAATAAGAAAATAAAATGAAACTAAACTAACAAAAGAAAATTAAAGAAAACATTAAAAAATGATGAAAGTGATGAAATTGTTAGGGACTTGATCATTGGTTTTATCTCAATCTACACTTAATTAAACATTCTTCATTGAAGTGTTGTTCTTTTACTCCTCCTAGCAATTATTAATCATAGGTTAACGATAAGCTCTATTAAACCCGGTTTACTCTTAGGTCGTGTTTAATTAAGAGATGCTTGTTAATTAAACCTAGCTATCGAGCAACGTAGGATACGATCTCTAGATTTAATTCGACAGTTGCATTACGAGTTGGAAAAATAGATTAATCAAGGCAATAACCACATACACTTAGATCATTTAACCTAGGTTATGTTATCCCTACTGATTTGACACCAATCAGAAACACAACAATTACGAATTGTATCCCTAATGATCTGAAACCATTAGTTACTACAAATGAATCTCATCATAACAATTACAAATTATATTGAAGATTCTAATAATATCCAAAGACAACAATTACGAATTGTATTCAAAATTCTAGTAACAGTTTCACACATAAACAATCTAATGATAACGAGAATAAAGATCATTCATACATGAAAACCTAAATCCATAAACATAGGATAACATAATCAATCACTAACGAGAGAAAGAACAACAAAAACAATGAAAGATCTGCTTAATCGAGTTCTTTGGCATTAATGTCACTTCCGAACTGGCATCAGGAAGGTAGCTCTCTATGGGTCTCTAAAGGAATAGAGCTTTTCCCCTTTTCTTCTTCAAAACTGAGAGCTCACACCCAAAACATTTCTCCTAATTGAAAAATGTATATTTTTTTTACAGCAATATGATGTTTTTATACTTAAAAATTAGGGTGTGGTTAGTTGGCCACTTCTCATGGCCATGAGTGTAAGTCTCATGGCTGTGAGATACCTTACATAGGCAAGTTGTTTAATGGGCATGAGAGTTGTCTCATGCCCATGACGTAATTTTCATGGTTGTGGGAGGTGTCTCACAATTATGACAAATTGATGCTAGTCGTGAGTCACTTTTTGCATTCTTCCTCTTTGTGATTTAAACATATATTCATCATCTTTATGCGTTTTCTTGTCTCATCTTACTCTAATCATTCTTCTTCTTTCTCTATGAAGACAAGTGACTATAAATCTCAAGAAGTTGACTTAAATATTGTGCTTTTCACTCACTTTAGCTCTTTCGATTCCGAATTATACCAAAAATCAAATATGAGCTAAAATGAGTTTCTTAAGCATTTTATATCATTAAAAACTATATGTTATGGAATAAATTCATAACCAATTAAGCACATATTAGTGCGTGAATATGCCACTTATGTCAATATTAAATTTAAGCAACATTGAGAGTACTTTACTGGCTAAGGTAAACAAATAAGGAGATAAAAGGTCTCCTTATTTAATACATTAAGCCTTATTGAAGAATTTAGAGGGGGAACCATTCACCAGAATGCTATACAAAGCTATAGTTACACATTCTTTAATCTAGTCCATAAAGTTTTCAAGGAAATCAAATGTTTGGAGGCAATGAATAATGAACGCCTGGTGCAGGGAATTAAAGGCTTTAACAAAATCTACCTTCATCGAGCAACTTTTGATTGGGACTTTTGTATCAAAGTCTTTAAAGAACTTATGTATAATCAAAATGTTATCCCTAAAGGATCTCCCAAAGATGAAGGATCCCTAACTTTAAATTATGATTTGCTTTAGAGCGTCCTTAAACCTATTGGCTAGGAGATTCAATATTAATTTATTAATGGTGTTAAAGTAGGATATATAGTGGAAATCATGTATGGAATTGTGATTTTTACTCTTAGGCACCAAGCGCACATGTTTTTATTCAAATCTTTGTGAATCTTTTTGAACCTAAAGAATTAATGGACTATGTTAATTACTAATCCTATACTCAAGTTCTAAGTTCTTTATAAGAAGAACACATCGAATTCTTCAAACTTTGGCACCTTATTTAGATTCAAATCATCTAGTACATCTTTGACTTCCTGAGAACCAAATGGTTTGATAGTATTATCTTTCATTTCCTAAGAAGCAAATGGTCTAATAAAACCCCTACTTAATTGTTTTTAATTTGTTTATAAGCTTTTAGGATCTATAACCTACTATTTGCTAATTTATAGTCGTATTTATAACCTATTCAAAACTATCTATTGAAGGTAGAAATTTGATGAATCTAAATAGAGCCTTAGGAACCAGGAAGGATTTAAGGGTAAGTACTTTGGTGGTTAAATGATTAGAAGCTAGTGGTGGTCCAAAATATGCAAAGGATCCTAAAAATTGCTTCAGCTAGCTACCGTTCATTACAACATAATCTAGCTATTTTTTTGATAAACTGTTCTTATTCTACTTATTGGACTAGATGAAATGCATATCAATATAGTTAAGGTCCAAGACTCTAAGTTGAGAGGTCATTTGGCGAAGCTCATTAATCAACTTCCTATAATTTATTCTCACTCCCTTAACTTCACAATAATGAAGAATACAATTCAAGTCACCACCTAATATCCGTTAGCCTTGGATATTACCCTATATCATTCTTGGACTATCTTAAACCTTCAAAAACTTAAATTAGCTACCTAGATTATTTAAACTTTAAAGGAATATTAAACCACTAAAGTAGCATTTAAGGTGGATTAGATGGTCTGTATAGTCTATTATATCTACATGAATTATAGATAGGTCAAAATACTATAATTCTACCATAGAAGTGGTGTGAATGGTTGAAAATAAAAAAACCACTTGAGACCAAAATATTTTAGATATGCCTGAATCTTACCAACTCTTATTTTTATTTTTAGAAGACCTACAAGTGTTGTCTTTCTCTCTAAGATTATATCTCTGACTACTTGTTATTTTTTAGGGATATTTAGCCCTCTCATATTTTAAATTAAAAGTCATTTATTTATAGTGATATTGCCTCCAATCCTAGAATTTCTAGCTCTCCCAAATGAATTTCTTATAGAGGTTGAGGGGGGAACTGCTGCAAAGTCCTTTAAAGGTATCCTTTTTTGATCTATTACTTAGTTTTGCTTAGCGTCCTTATCCTTATAATTACTCATAGGTGCTATATTTTAGTGACCAACATCCTCTTTAATGGTTAGGTTTATTAGATGTGTATCAGGATTCACTAAAGTTAGAGTAGCCCTTTCATTAAATTTTGAGGTGTCCATTTAACTATTGAATTCCCCCTAGTTCCAAACTCTAGTTAAGTCTATTATTGATTTAAGCTCCATCAAATTCTCATCAGATCCTAAAACTCCCATCTGAATAAGTTCCTAAAGGGCACTAAGGGTTGATTCATAAGGTTTTAGACTTAGATCAATATCTCCACCTCCTACTAATTTTTAATACAAGTTTGCGACAAAACTATTTACCTATGGGCATTGATTGTTTAGTTTTAGCTAAAGGATTCTAGCTATAAGAAAGGGGGATTTCTGTTTAAACTAGCTCCCTAGCTTTATCAAGTTTTATGATTGGTAATGCTTTAGGTAGTTGCCTATCCCTTTTTACTTCAACATAAATATGAGAATATCTTAACCTATCCAAGTTTGTTGTCTGAGTTCCCATATAAAGGTTCTTTCCAAAAGAGCTGGCCAAGTAACTCAATCCCTCAATCATCCAGTATCTGGAGGGATTTAGTGGAAATTGGTCCACATGGGAATGGCTTTGATTCGCCTCCTATGAAACTCCAATCTTGGGCTTCACTTCTAAAGGAAAGGTCGCCCTCCAATATGCCAAGGGCTTTGTTCCATTAGCGAAATCAGGTTTATACCCTCTGTAAATATAAAGATGAAGGCATCATATTTAGTCAATAGTGTTTTCACTAGCCAATGCTTGCTGCACTTGGTAGAGGCCTAGTATTGGACTTCTTAAAAGGAAGGTCTCCTTCCCAAGAAGTAGCCAATTAAGTAGGTAAACTAAAAAGCCACCCCAACTTGTAGGATTCCAATCAGGGCAAAGATGATTCCATTAACCAGAAGGGACTCAATATATGTGAGTTTTTCCTTGGGGTGGGAAGAAGCAGTAGGTTTACCCTAAACTGAATTAGAAGTATGTAAGCAGTTCTTCCCTTCAGGTATAAGTAACACAGTTTATGCCTTAATTTGATGCAGGGAGGGAGTATTCACTCGCTTAAAAGGAATCAATTGAGATTTACCTATTAATTAGGGAATAAGAGAAAAATCAAAAGTTTATATACAATGTAAGTAATATTTAACAAGGTTAGGAGCTAAAGTATTTAAAGTTAGAGAAGGTAATTTACGTACTACTCATTAGAGCAAGAAAATTGAGGTCCTATTTTCACACACCATTAAAGCAAGAAAATTGAGGTCCTATATAAGTCATCATTTGGGATTCTAATCCTAGCATATGCAATCCAAATTGTACCTACAAATATGAATCAGACAATGATGATGATGATGATGATGAGTTGTATAATTGATGGAGAAGATGATAGAAATAAACACAAATTTATTATATGCCTTCTCGGCAATATTCTCCTCGTCAGGATGATTATGATGATAATTCCAGCTAATCCATTGGTCTCAAAGTAGAACAGATCAGACCTAGAACTCTTTGTGATTTACTTCGACCTATTGGCAGAGATTATCCAGAGTCAATCTCCAAACCACAGCCAGTCATTCCTCCTATTCCTATTATATCTTCTACTCCTATACCTTGTATGATGGTTCAACCATATGAGGAAGATTTTGCTCCTTTATAATAGAGAATTGATGAAAAAAATATCATCATCTCTAGCCCTTATGTTTACGATACAGGAATAACTCCTCAAGGAATTGTTTCTAATCCTACTAATGAAGTTCTCAATTAGCATACCAATAATGCAGTAGCACAAAATAAAGTTCTATGAAGAATTGATTCTAAGTTGGATGGAATCAATTAACAAAACCACATTACTCACCAAATAGTAAATGTTGTTTCTTCACAGATCCAAAAGTTGTATAAATCTTTGAAAGATTAGATGAGACAACTTGATGCTAATCTTCATCACTATATTGCAACACAACATTTTGGACCAGATTTCACAATGAAGGATCAAGAACTTAGAAGGGTAAAAGAATTTCTTCAATGTATGGAGGCTGACATGCAAACTGAACAATCTAAAACTATTTATGGAGCTTATCCTCCTATTTTCCAGTTGCTCATCCTATGTATGCTTCTCCTACTTATCCTTTATATCCAGATGTTGTTAATTATGGAAAAGTTTTCAAGATGAATTAACCTGTGATCAAACGGCATAGTCGCCCTCTTTCTACCAAGCTAAAGACTATAAAATCGACAATGATCCCTCTTCTTCCTAAACTAAACCTATTGATCCGTGGGCTAAACCACTGCAGATTAAAATAACACCTTTTTCTTTACAGAAAGCTCATCCTACATCCTCTTGAGCCAAAGATAAAGCACTGGAGTTCATAGAAAATCTTACACCTACTAATGTTCCAAAGGTTCCAAAACCTATAATAGAAATTACTCCTAAACCCTCTGGGTATTCTAAGTAAACCATTAATCCTACATGCTCTAAGAATTATGAGCAATCTTACTTCATTTCAAAACCTTCATCAGATGAATCTGCATAGTTTATTGGTCTATCTAATGTAACCCAGGTTATGATGACCATACTTACAGCTATTGAAGTTAATCCAAATATTAATGATGTTGATTCTACAAGATCTGTAGAACCTAAACCATTAATAACATCACCACTAAAGTTCCAGTACTAGTAACCAAACCTACTTCAGGTCCTTGGTTTACATTTGACAATCTTCCTCCTAAAAAATTGAGAGAATGTCTTCATGAATTTGAAGCATGATTTGATTTGTAAATGACTTGACCAAATACTCCTTTACGGGATATTTTGTTTGAGTTCACTTCTCGCTTTACTAGCACCTTATAAGAATGATGGAAAAGTATTGACGACTACTGAAGACTATAATACATCTAAGGAACTTCTGTAAGTGTTCTTCTTGGTATTATCCTTAAAGAATTCATTAGTGACTTCCAACTTACTAACAAGTAAATTCATCACAAGTACTTTGAATTGAAATGTTGTTCACTTGATCGATGTGGTCTTCAGAAGCATTTTCAACATATAACGGAAAGATATTATCTTCTTAATGGATCAAATGATGTGAATCTCCTTTACACATTCATCTCATCCTTGCCAAATGAATTGCATCCAGAATTACGATAAACCATTGTAGCCTTATGAAGAAATATGAGTGATATATCTCTTGGAGAAATTTATCTGGCTGCTTTAGCCTCTCTTAATAAAATCTATGATCAATAAACTTTCTTCAAGAATATGATTAAAGGTGGTCCTATCCTTTAAAAATCTTGCAGGAAGCCTTATATAAAAATCAAATGCAAAGAGCAAAAAGACTCTGATTGTCATATCAAGAAAAAACATCATTATAGGAAAATTTCCTATTAATAGTCTAAGAAATCTTCCAAGTTACAGGGATATCATCAGCCACACAAACGCAAAAAGAGAAAGAGATTCATTCAATTCTTTAAACTTAAACCTCCTCAATCTTAAAATGTTGATCGATGCTTTATTTGTGGCAAGTCGGGAAATTTTGTAAAACAGTGACCCAAAAAATCTAGAAAGGATATAAGGTTATTGGAATCAATTCTACCCATTCATTCCATTAATAACCTTGAAGACCTTATTGAGGAACAACCAAGTGAAGAAGATGATACAAAGTTTGCTATTTCAATTACTTCCTTTGATGACGACTTTTTTGATTATTTAGTCTCTTATGAGAATGAGTCACTGTACATGCCACAACAGACATACTTATCATAAGCCAATTTATATTTCTCATCCGTATGTCCAGATCCAACTTCTTCAACAAGATAAATATGATAGACCCATAAAAGCTATTGGGTTTATAGATACTGGATCCAAAAGAACTATTATGAAGCCTATTATTTTACCTCCTAAAGCATGAGAAGCCCATGACGAATATTCCACTATTACTAATGGCAACTCTTTTAAGATTGGGTTTATCACCAAAGAAAGCTCAGGATTTTATTCTTTCCTCAGTGTACTGTATAGACTAAAATTCTTGGAAGCCATTTACTTAGCCTAGATATTCTAATTGGGATGGATGTTTAAAGTAAAACCTCTCTTTTACAGATCCTACTCATAGGTCTCAGGTTTCGAGCTTATTTTAGTCCTTACACATAAATCAAAACTGTTTATGAGCTTAGCCAAGTCCCTCCAACATATGAATTCTTGAGAGATCGGTTCTTAAACTATTGGCTTGAATCTCATTCACAATGCTCTCATCCTAATCCTCTATGGAAGAATCCTCAATTCTTCAACCATCTTCCTTTCAAAAAGAACAATAATATCAATCCAACTAAGGCTACACATCTGGGTATGAATCCTGATGATCTCAAACTAGTATAGGAAAAATGTATTATCCTTATTCAGTAAGGACTTATCAAGCCCACTAAATCTGATTAGGCTTGTCAGGCTTTTTATGTTAATAAATGATCTGAACAGAAAAGAGAAAAAAAGAAGTTAGTCATTGATTACAAACCTCTTAATGGTTTCTTATAAGATGATAAGTTTCCCCTACCAAAGATCAGTACATAGGTATTATTCCTTAAGGAAGCTACCATCTTTTCAAAGTTTGATCTGAAAGCATTTTTTTGTTAATTGGGTATTAACCCACAAGAAAGACCTAAGATGACCTTTTGCATTCCTAATGCATAGTATCAATGGATTTCTATGCCATTTACACTTAAAGTTGCCCCATCACTGTTACAAAGAGCAATGACAAAGATCTTTGAGGCCATTCTCTATAGTGCTCTGATCTACATTGATGACATCTTACTATATTAAAAGACCTATGAAAAACATAAGGCTCTACTTCAAAAGTTCTTGGATCTTATAAAATAGTATGACAATATGTTTTCGAAAAAAAAAGAGTCTCATTGGCACAACTGATATTGACTTTTTGGTTATGTAGTTTAAGGATGAAATTTATTAGCCAAGTTCATATATAGCTCAAGAGTTCTCACATTTTCTTGATGATAATCTCAATGTTAAGTAGATAAAACAATTCTTTGGGATTGTTAATTTCATTAGAGATTTCATTCCACCTGTGGCAGACTACACATTGTACTTATCCAAGTTGCTAAAAAAGAATCCATCATCTTGGTGTTCGAAACAAACCAAAACCATTCAAAACTTAAAGCAAATCTACTTACATCCTTCAAGAATCTTTCTTAAGAAGATTTCACGCTATAAATTCACCTTACCCTAAGTACCATTTTAGCTAATTTACCCTTTTCCAACCCTATCACTCTTTTCATGGCTGACCCACCTGCTACTGTAAGAACAAAGAAGTTCTTTCCTACTGTTGCTAGTGCACCAACTACTGTTATTGAAGTTGCTTCTCTTTCCTGTATGAGCCTATTCTATTATCTACACCTCTCCCTCATCCAGACCAACTCCCCTTGAAGCACCTTTTTGTTTAACCTCTGAGCACCATACTTCAATTTGTTCTTTCTAAACGGTTTACTTTTAGTGAATGCATTATGGCATCTATAACCACTTTCTGCCCTTTATGTTTATGTTGTTACCTTACCTCCTTTAGAGGTTTGCCAATATCTTTGTGAAAGTGACAATGCAAGTTCCTTATTATAAACTTTCCTTGAGTGGTATCAACCACTGGAATAATGGGGAAAACAACTTTCCATAATTATTGAACAACATAGATTATGGGAAGCACCTTTAAAGAAACAATTTTCATAGTGTTTCTTCATTCTCCATCACCCATATTACACAACATATACTGGTGAGATTTATTATGAAAATCATGTTTTATTTCATCATACTTCTCTTTATTGTCCAAGGTACAAGGAAAATGTCCTTAAGTCTCTTCGTAGTTTTCTTAAGGATATCAACCATTTTCCTCAGTATACACTTGTCATTTCTACTTCTCTTAGACCTTACCTAGGAGACTTTGTTCCTTGTGAACCTAATGCCCCAAAAGTAGGTATCCCAGGCCAAAACAACCTAGTTTATACTAAATATGATGATATAACACCAGTTCAAGTTTCCCCTGACATTGTAAGACCCTTATAACCTCTAACTTTCTTCTTCCAAGATGCCTAAGATCCTAATAAGGACATTTTCATTTCTTACGAAGAAGAACTCAATTAATTCCTACAAAACCTCCACTCTGACAATGTTAATCCTAGAAAAAGACAATATACCTACAGAGTTCATTCAGACATTGATAACTTAAGTGATGAATCCTCTCCCCATAATCTTTAGTCATGACATGAATCGATTCGTCATAAATGATGCCTAAGATTCCACTCTTCACTTTGAAACCCTTATACTAGTTGCCATCATACTCAGGTGTTTTTTAGTGTGAAATTATTATTGATAAAAGAATCTTTAGGGTCCACACCCTCTTTGAAAGATTATTTCTTATCCCTTAGGAATATTTAGGCCCCATGTGTTTCCTAATTTTACTGTTTGCTTTATTAAAAGTTATGCAAATTATTATAACAAGGGAATCTTTTCCCTAAAGTAGTTTATTTGTATTCCCTTACTTAGTCTATAAAAGCAAAAGGATGTAATCAAATTCTGTTTAGAAATGAATTAAAGTTTGAATGTGTTTGCTTTCATCAATTCTCTCTAAACTCTTTCTCTCTTAAAATCTTAAGTCTTGAATAATGTAAACCGTCAGTCATACCTAAAGACAAGTATGTTCTACACTTGCTTAGTTATTAGGATCCTGTGTATCAGAAAGTCTTGGACCATAGATCATGTTTTAGATGATAGTTTAACAAGGAAAGATTGGTCAATTTAGGATGTCTAAAAGGCAATCTTTGAGATTTGGTGACCGTAGAGAGAAAGGGCTAGTGTTCTCGGCCAACATATCTTAATCCTATACTACAGTCAATCTTTGTTATGTTTGATCTTTGATGACTGTTTTAAAATCCATCAGACTAGTATATAGGCTAGAAACCAGTGATGTAACTCCTGTGAGGCTTATCAGTGTAATATTCCACGAGCCTAGGACTCATAGGGAGAAATGAATTTCTCGATTCACGAGTAGAAACAATGCCACGTACCCTTTAGTTTTGGTATTCTTTCTCTGTATGCCCCTCGGGGTCTTGGAGTGGTGCAATATTTCACGAGCCTAGGAGTTATAGTGAGAAGTGACTTTATCAATTCACAGGTAGAAACAATGTCACGTACCCTTGAGTTTTGGTAATATTTCCCTATGTGCCCTTTGAGGTCCCGGAGTGGAAATTTTATTTCAATTTTGATATTATCTTATATTTGTTTTCTTATTAATATAGGATTTTATTTTCAGTTATGTTATTTCTTTTGTTTCTTCTATCCTTTTCTTTTATATTTTTCCAGGATGTTAGTCTCATATTGGATGGATCCAAATCAGAAATCGTTATATTCAGGAAAGAACCAACTCAACCCTCTCGCTCATTATACATGTTTATATTATGTTCATTGAGGACAATGTACGACTTTAAGTGTGGGGAAGGATTTAATGATTTTAACTATTTTCTTCAAGCTTGTTATAATCTTGATTATAAATTTATTAACTAATATCTCAAATTGGTTGAAATATGTCCATGAATACTATATTTTCTTATTGAATATTGATTGAATTGGTGTGCAAAAAGGATGATAGTTACAATAAAATTAGTTTTCTAAGCCATATTTTTTGTAATAATTGAAATATTCAAGTTGAATGAAATTTGCATATTATTTACACATATATATACTTGATTTTTTTGTGAGCATTTAAGCTTAAAAAGAAAATTTCAAAATCTTTTAAAATTTCTTGTTATTCTTTTATATATGTTATCATTGTGTGATATAATGATTTTAGAACTTGCTTTTGTTATGCCCGTTGAGACCATATTTGTTAAATTAGAAGCGTTTATATGATTAAGGCATTTAGATTAAACAACTTGCTTTAGCTTATTTCTTTGAAAACTACCACACCCTTAAAGTTTACCTTTAGGAATAATCAAGTTGAGTTTTAGACATTTTCATTGATTTAACCCACACATTAACCTTTATCCCATTTTTCATTGAAGACCCTTTTATTGTTTTAAATCTTGTAGGTTATCTACATTGTTTACTTGTTAAGACTTAAATTTTTTTGAAAGGTCTAATATGTTTATTATTATGGTTCTGAAAATTCAATTATTGTATAATAAAAAAGAAAAAAGAAAAAATTGTGAATAAATTTATGGAACCAACAATGTTGCAATGAAAAGACTTACGTGTGTTTGTGAACAAGTCTTTAATTTATTTTTTAGTAAATTTCCTCCATTTTAACCTTTTTATTATCCCAATCAACTAGACCTAAGCCCCATTATGACCTACATAAAGACCTTTTGATTCTTGTTTCTGGTTTATACATAAGTGATAGAGATGTGATTTTATTGCAAGCATATGGTAAGAATTATACTATACATTGATTGAGAGTTTTGATACTTTTCACCTTAAACACTTGTGTGCATTGAGTGACATCTTAGTGAGGGTATAAATATACATGTGTTTGATTTCAATGAGATTATCAAGTGATTACTATTAATATTGTTTAGGAAGTTAATTTTAGGATAACTTGACTTTAATTGTATGTTAATTTGATTCAATAGGATATGATCATGTATAGTATGAATGGACAGATTGAGATTGATGATGAGTTGATGTTGTAGATTTATAATTTTGAGTATGGTTTGCTTGAGTACAAGTAAAAACTTAAGTGTAGGGATGTTTGATAGATGCATCTTGACTATATTTTTATGCCCATAATTCATGTATTTTGCTTGATATTCTATACTATATTGTATATTTGCTAGTTAATTTGCTCCAAGTGTGTATAAAGATTATAATTGCCTTTGTGAACCTAAAGGAAAAGAATTCAGATGAAAACATGATATAAAACAAAGATTTGACTAACAGAAGGGATGCACAACTGTGCATATGCTTGTGCATTTTTCCCAGGCCATACTATTTTGCGATTTTTAAAGAATTTGGTTATGCAAGGTCTGATGCACAACCATTTGCAAGATCATACATTAGCAAAAACCTTAGAATTATATATATATATATAATGTAACATCCCGTTACCATATTAAGGGGTAGAA
>JAOQMP010102684.1:0-14950 GCA_027563575.1 Erythroxylum pedicellare
ATTAATCTTCAAAAAATGGCCAAAATATAGAGCTTTTGACTAACTTTAACTTCTTGCTTTCGAATTGTGCCTAAAATGAGATATGAGTCAAAGTAAGTATCTTAAACAATTTAATGTCAATAATCGTTAAATGTTATGGATTAATTAAACAATCAATTAAGCACATATTAGTATGCCATGCATGGATCTGAATAGTTGTTTGGAGGCTACCCAGTGTACTGATATACCAATGGGAGGAAACTTTTACACTTGGTCGAATAAGCAAGCAGGACATAACTTGATAAGGAAGAAGTTGGATAGAAATATGGCTAATCTACGATGGATAAGCCTATTTCCCAATTGCTACTCGAGGTTTGCTGGAAGTCACTTATCCGATCATCCTCCTATTATCACTGCACTAGAATCGGACAGAATTATTCATCCTTTTCGCTTTAATGATTTTCTGATGCAACTTAGAGGGTTTAAAGAAGGAATTTGGGTTGCTTTGAGGGTGGACATCCATGGAACTAAACAATTCATATACTTAAAGAAAATGCAATTAATCAAGCAAAAGATGAAGACTCTATATAATGCCAATATTGACAACACTCGTCATCTTGTCAACACAGCTAAGAAAGCCTTGGAAACCATCCAATAGCTATAATACAATAAACCTGGAGATCAACAACTTCAAACAATGGAAAGGGGTGCGTTATACAACTACTCTCAAGCCTTATTATTTGATTACTCGTTTTCCAAACACAGAGCAAGACTAGAATGGATAAAATAAGGGGACCATAACTCATCAGTCTTCTATAAAGCTACTGTGTCATGAAAGGCTAGAAACTGAGTGATATCTCTAATTCACAACAACATCACTCTTGACTCTTAGACTCAACTCTTGCAAGTGGCCTACGATTACTTTATCAAAATTATGATTGTGCCCATAAAAACGCAATCTTCTACGTTGCTCCTTAAACAAATTTTGAATGACACCATTTCTCCAGACGAAGCAAACCAAAAAATCAAGGAAGCACTTGGAGCTTTTCACCCTTACAAAGCCCTTGGCCCTGATGGCTTCAACATCAACTTTTTTAAGGAAATGCGGGCTCTTACTAACAATATGGTCTCCAAAGCAGTTATGGAATTCTTTGCTAATGGTTCCTTCAAAGAAATCAACAAGAACTTCATTACTCTTGTCCCAAAGAGTGGGGAGGTGACCAGTTTGCAGATTTTAGATTGATTGCTTGTTGCAACTCTTTGTACAAGGTCATCTCTAAACTTATTTCTAATAGGCTCAAAGGCATACTACATAAGCACATCTATCACACTTAAGGTGCTTACATACCAGGTGAAATAATTAGGGATAACATCCTCCTACTTCAAGATCTCATTGCAAACTACTCCAAGAAGAAAAGCAAGCCCAACTGCTACACCAAAATTGATCTCCGGAAAGCTTATGATAATGCTAATTGGACCTTTATTTCTCATGTCTAGAAAGCCATGGAATTTCCTGATATTTTCATAAAGTGGATTGAATAAGGCCTTACCACCTCTTCCCATAGCATATTAATGAATGGGCAACCTACTAGATTTTTTCAAAGCACTAAAGGGATCCAATAAAAGGACTCGTTATCCCCTTACTTATTCGCAATAGTAAAATAAACACTCCATAAAATCATTGAGCATGTTGTGGATTGGACGAAGGCCTTTAAATACCATTCCAAGTGTAGCAGATTCAAACTAACCAATCTCTTTTTTGCAGATGACTTGTTACTACTCTTGAAAGCTGATGCCACTTCAATCACAATCTTTATGAAAACCCTACAAATTTTCCAAAAAGCCTAAGGTCTGCAAATAAACTATTCCAAAAGTAGTATCTTTTTGTCCAAGAGTGCAACCCCTCTACAATCACATATCACTTCGTTAATAGGTATTCAATTACAAACATTTCCAATGAAATACTTGGGCATTCTCGTCTCTCCTCTTAAGCTGAAAGCTAGCAATTATGCTAGGTTATTGGATAAAATACTATTAGTGTATGCCCCACGAACCAATTATAGAATGTACTATAATTTATTAGTTATGATTCAGGTAATGTCGGACTTTGACCTTATTTAATATTAGGTAGCTATAATGCCTTGCTAGAAACCACTTATAACTTATGGGCCTAAAAGAAGCTTGGGCCTACTACTAATATTAAATAAGTCTACAGGGTCGTACACTAAAAGAATGAACATTCATTGGGCTTTAAGAGGTTTTGGCTTTTTGGGCCTTAGGGTTTTCCTATATATATAGATGTATAGTATGACTTGAGATATGAGAACACTCATCTACCCAAAGAAAACCCAATTGTCATCATCCTCCTCAAGTGATAGAGAGAGAGAGAGGTCTCAAGAGTGGTGCTAGCTAATCGTGGTTATTTCTATGTGTGTAAGTTTTAATGATTAACCTCGATAATCCGCAAGCACATAGTTCGTTCACATAGTACCTAAGGTGTTGATTCGATGAGGAGGGATAATCTAATCCTAAAATCTAAGTCTAGAATAAATAATAGAAATTCAAAATGTAACGAAACTAAAATAAGAATTCAATTCAATCTCACAAATCAATTCAAGAATCAATCACAAAATATTAATAATTTAGCAGTTGCAACACACTCAAGAACTAACCTAAATGAATTATTAAATGAGAGACAAGGAATTTTACCAATCCTTAAGGCTAACCTAATTGATTACAAACTACCGGATTATTAGTTCTAGACGATCCTAGGGTTGATTACTCTCTTTCGAGTTATAACGATTAACCCTAAATCATAAACCCTAATCAAATTATGGAAGTTGCATTTTCTCAATTAACAACCTATCCAAAACCCTAATTAGATATGAAGTTGTCTAATAAACTATCAGAAACTTATGTAAGATCTCTGAACGACACCAGCGAAAAATTCCTTCCTAAACACGTGACTACATGTCCTCTTGTATGTAATAAATTTGTCACTTATTTGTGTTGCTACATGTCACAATGCTATTGGTCTATTTGTCTCTTATTTCAATCTTTTCCCTAGTTCAAAATATCCCAAAATTATGGAATTTCCTAAAATTCACCAAAAATTTTGAAATAATAATAATTATTATCACCAAATAAAATTTTAACATAAATAATCCACAATTCACATTTTAATCACATTTATAAATTAATTATACCTAAAAATGTCAATGAATGGACGATTATTTTAATGTATCAAAAATAAATATGCACATATATGTGAACATACAATGATGCATAAGCATGCAATGTACTTATAATTTCTCACAGTATACTCAATTCACTATTCTGGGGTCTAGGCCCAAACATGGGATGTTACATCAGCCCCAAGTGTGTTTGAATAGAGAAGATAAGAGGAAATCTTAAGGATAGGTGGAAACTTTTCAAAGAGCCAAAAATATGTGAATATTGGAGTTATTTCGTGAGGCTATAAAAAAGTGGTAGTGGGAAGGAAAAAAAATGAGTAAGCAGCCCATGCAAAGGGGAGGGTTCTTAGGATGCTTTGTCATCCATCGAAGATGATTGAAGCTGGGAGCTGTAGCAAAGAGTGTTAGGAGTTAAAAGGAGCCAATTCCCACCAATTTTAAGTTGGTTTAAAGTTGGTGTAAAGATTTTCCAGACCTTGAAAGGAATAGTCTGGGTTAAAAATTAAAGCACCATAATGAGTTTTTTTTTGAACCCTAATTCTACTTGTTTTAGATTGTCCATGTTCTAGTTATGATTAATTATTAGATTTTCAGTTTAACAAATTTGTTTTGAATATTTGGGATATCATTGTTTTTGGATTCATTTAAGTTGTTATGAGATAATTTGATATTACTAATTTTTAGAGTTCCTAATTTTGATGATTCATGTTTTTATTCGATTGGAGATGTCCTTGAATATTTGAATATGATAAGTAGAATTAGTGATTCATTTAGAGTTGTATGGGCTGGAATTTTGATGTTTATCAGAAAATTTCAGTTGTTGATTGTGTTTCTTTATGCTTGATGTATTGAACTAGTTCAATTTCTAAGAATGAAAAGGAATAAGTAGGGATTTTTCAAATTTCTCGGATTATCTCATATATGTCAAAATTGCATGACTAAACTAAAATTTAAAACTTGCCTTTCCATTTGTGAATATTTGGTTAGATTTATATTTTATTTCTTTGATTTCTAGATTTAATTTTATTCATTTTAAATAACAAACACCCCCTTCTTTGTATATATGTATTAGATTAGCTAAATTCATAGGTTTCTGATAGGTGTAAATTAAACTATGTTTTGATAAATGTTTAAGTGGGCTTATGAGTATTTCTTAGATGATTATCATGAATATAGGCTTATAATTATGATATTATTAGTGTTTGTTTATATTCTAAGTGTTTGTGTGGGTTTGAGCATGATTTGGATCTTAATTTTATGTTTCAAGAGGTGAGTGATGTGTGTTTGAGTATATGGAAATAGGAAATTGAAGAAAATAAAAGAATTGTAAGTATAGAAGTAGGTCACGATCATTACTTGCTTGTTATGATCATGATAGAGAGCGCAGACATCAATTCCAACAAATTTTAGCTTTTCCAACACGCGACTCTTTTTGTAATTTTAATGTTTTAGTGTTATTCTTTTGAAACCTTAAAAACATTAAAATTACAAAAAGAGTAGCCACCATCGTACCAAATTGAGATTAATCCAAGGAAGATTAAGAGGAGCATCAGCTGTCTAGTAATTTCCAAATTTGCAGATTCAGGTCCAAATCAAAATTTTCTTTCTTTCCTTTTTTATTTTCATTAAAGTTAATGTGTGAGCTGGATTGGAAGATGATATACACATTAATGATTTTTTAATTTCATATTAGGATTTCTTCTCGACTTATTTTGTGACTTGAACACTTTTGATTTCAATACAATGTTTTGGGTGTTGTGATATTTGTGTTTACTTATCCTTCAACAACAAATCAAGATAGTGAGTTGATATTAATCTTATTAGGTTGGATAATGAGAGTTAACAACTTAATAAGTCACACAAATATCAAATCAATGATCATACGAAGAGATATCTTGTGTGAGAACTCGATTATCCAATAAATTATTTAAAAACTAATTGAAAATGTTAGGTTGTTTTTGTTAATTAAGAGATTACAAATTTGGAATTTTGTTATCAATTAGGGATTATTAATTGGGTTAAATGATTAGTTCTTGAGAGAGAATAATCAAACCCTTCAAAAATCTAGGATCGACACCAAATTAATTCAAAAATTGTTAAGGAAGCAAAGTGATGATAGAATGAATCTTGTACTTTTATACTTGATCATCCTTGTTTTATTGTGACAACTCAATTATTAAGTGGTTTATTGCTCAATTTTATTTGATTGTTTAATTTTTGAATTTTATTTTCTCTTAAATCACATTTCACAACCTTAGATAAAGTCAGGTTCATTTAGTTTTAGTTAATTTCTCATAGGATCAAAACCTTAATTACTACAAGTTTAAGATTCATATACTTGTGAATATTGATAGTTTTATATTAGGTCAAACTTTTTCAACAAGTTTTTGGTGCCATTGCTGGGGAATTAATTTAGGATTTTTTGAATTCCTTTATTTTAAGGAATTATTTCCCATTCTTGTGATTGTGGTACCCAATCACAAGAAATTAAAAATTAAAAAGAAAGGAGGAAGTTTGAGGATAACAAAGACGACACATCAATTTGGACATCACAAAGCAATAATGAAGAATTCAAAAAGTTAAATCCCAAGAAGAGATAGAAAGAACGATGATGAAGGAAATACATAATGGAGAGCAAAGGACCTTTATGGACTTTATGAGCCCAAGGTTCAATGCCTATCATCAAGGAATTTCACGACTACCAGTGCAACTAACACAGAATTTGTTTGAAGGGATGGCAAACAATAGTTTTCTTTGGACATCGAAATGAGGTAAACAACATTCAACCTTCCCAAGTGCAGAAGGAATGATTATAGTAGATTTGGTGACAATATTGTAGGCTAAAATCGACAACCTCACTAAGGAATTGAATGGCCTAACAACCGCCTCATTCTCTCCATTCAAAGCAATTCAACAAGGATGCAAACTATATGGACGAGAGAGTTATATCATAGTTGATTGCTTCCTAGTGGAAAAAAAACATTGTGAAGCAATTGAACTTTAATAAAACACACTTTGTTAGGGGAAGTAATCATCCTAATTTGAACACGCACAATCTAGGGTGGCAGAATCACCTAGATTTCTTTTGGTTTAACAATGCAAGGAATTAAATGGGAAATTAAGACCTACTAGGATTTCAACAAGATGAGTTTAGTTCATGGGATTATAAATTGGACAAGATCATGGAAAAATTCATGAACATGGAAGAGGGACAGAAGAGGATGGGAGGGTGATTCGATCAAGTAAGGAAAAATCATGCTTCTTCTAATCACTTATCTACAAGAAGTGTGAGAAGTCTTTTGAGCAATATGGAAGAAAATCCAAGAAAAAAATTTAAGGCTATCACACTTAGGAGTGTGAAAAAGATAGAATAACCAACAAAAAGACAAGCTGAGACCCACATTGTAGAAGACTAAGAGGAAAAGAAAAAGGATGAAGAAAAGAATAAGGAACCTCCCTATACTCTTCCTCCACCTTACTCACCTAAAATATCATTCCCATAAAGACTTCAGAAAAATGAATTGGATGTACCACTCACAAAGTTCTTGGAAAAGCTAAAGAAATGGTAAATTTACTTGTCTTTTGTGGAAGTGTTGAAATGCAAGCCCATTAAAGGCATATTATCTAACAAGTAAACTTAGAGAGATGACATGACAATAGCCATGACAGAAACTTGTAGATCCTTAATTACCAACCATATGCCCTCAAAGTTGGAAGATCTAAGGAGCTTTACGATACCCTTTATAGTTAGTAATTTAGAGATTTTCAGATGTTTATATGACTTAAGTGTAATTATAAACCTTATACCTTTTTCGATTTTTAGGAAACTAAGGCTAAAAGATGTGAAGCCAACATCTATATGTATTTATTTAACAGACCAATCAAAAAAGAAATCATTAGGCTTAGTGGGGGATGTGCCTATAAAAGTGGACAAGTTTATAATTCCTATGGATTTCATCATGCTAGACTTTGAAGAGGATCAAAATTGTCTACTAGTTCTTGGTATAGTAGTTTTGATCATCGAAAAAGCTTTGGAAGATGTCCATGAAAATAACCTCATCCTTTGAATTCTAGTAATTGGGTTTTAATTTTCATGTTCTTAGAACAATTTGGATTGATAATTTTCTTGACTTATGAAGTGATTATAGGTTAGGGAAGCAAGCTTAGGAGTCAACTGAAGGAATATCAAATGATTAACAGGAAAGCTAAGGGAAAGGTCTTCACTTTGGTCTCCGATAACAACACCATCACCACCTCAATCACCTTAACAAGTTTTATGCTCTAACCTTTTTCTTTTTCTTTTGTTTTTTTAAACATTTTTAGTTTTCTTTATGTGTTTTTGGTGCTCCTTACATTAAGCACAGTGTGTTGTCTAAGTGTGGGGAGGTTTGCATTGTTATTGTCATCATGAGAGTGAATTTGGCGTATCATATTGTTAGTTTTTGATTCGGTTGACATGGTGTGAGCACAAGTGTGAATTGTGTGAATGTGTTAATGGCTATAACTTAATGGAAGTAGTTTAGCTTTGAACATAGTCATTAAAGTTGTAAAGGCATATTAGCTTATGGAATTTGTGTTCTAAGTATCTTTGGTTAAATATGCATGTTAATTAGATATGATGTCAGTTTATTCATCTTAGGAAATTATCATTCGCATTTATAATTATAAGTTAATTAAATAAGTAGCATCAGTAGTAATCTTTCATGAGGATGATTATCTAAAAGTAATGAGGTAGGCTATATGAAATGTGAATTTAAAAAAGTGTGTATCTTTAGTAAATACTATTATGTTGGCCTTCAGGTTATGAATAGAGCTAGTAGTCAGTTGAGAATGTGATATAACTGAGTAATCAGGGACATTCATGACAAAATGTTTGTCTTCGCATCAAAAGGCTAGAATGAGATTCCAACTAAGCCAATTAACAAAACATGATCTCGTTGAGTAACTAGGGGAAATTCACAACAAAATATTTGCCTTTGCATGAAAACACTAGGTCAATATCAAAAGAAAATAAAAAAGTGGTGTTTTGATAAATAAATCCTACTGATATTTGAAAATAGCAAGAATTTTCATGAAAAGCTACTTAGTGATAGTTGCAATTTTGATTGACTACTAATTATTAATATACATGTATAAGTGCTTTAGGTGAGTGAATATGATGTTAATGTCTTGATTAGTATGTATATTCAATCTAAAGTGCTTATCCATAAATAGCATATGTTAATATATTGTAAAAATTTGAATGATTTTTGTTTGAAGTTAAATTGGTTTCGTCAAGTTAGATGCCATTGTATCATTAGTGCATGTTGTATGAATGTATGTATTATTGTTTGAGTTTGAGTTTGAGTTTGAGTTTGAGTTTGTGTTTTGTTTTTATTTATTTGAAGAAAAGAAAAAATTTAAGTGTGGAGATGTTGATAGGTGTAAATTATACTATGTTTTCATGATTATCACATATATAGGCTTATAATTATGTTATTATTAGTGTTTGTTTTTATTCTAAGTGTTTGTGTAGTTTTGAGCATGATTTGGATCTTAATTTTATGTTTCAAGAGGTGTGTAAAGTGTGTTTGAGTGTATGGAAACAGGAAATTGAACAAAAGAGAAGAATAGGAAGTATGGAAGTAGGTCAAGTCATGATTGTGAAAGAGAGTGCAAACAACAATTCGAGCGAATTTCAGCATGTGACTCTTTTTGTAATTTTAATATTTTAGGCCTATTTTTTGAACCAAATTAAGTGAGTAAACCCTAGAAAGAATCCTAGAAGCCTCAAGAACTATTTAAGAACATAAAAAAACTCAAAAAAGAGCAATCATCATCCTATCAAATTGAGATTAATCCAAGGAAGATCAAAAGGAGCATCAGTTGTCCATCAATTTCCAGATTTGTAGATTAAGCTCCAAAACAAGTTTTTATTTCTTTCATTTTGTTATTTTCATTAAAATGGATGTGTGAACTGGAATGTAAGATGATATACACGTTGATTATGTTTTAATTTCACATTAGGATTTGTTCTTGACTTATTTTGTGATTTGAACACTTTTGATTTCAATACAATGTTTTGGGTGTTGTGATATTTGTGTTTGTTTATACTTTGAAAAAATATCAAGAGAGTGAGTCAATAGCAATCTCATTAGGTTAGATAATGAGAGTTAACAGCATCACACAATTATCAAATTGATGATCATATGAGGAGAGATCTTGTGTGAGCTCTCAATTATCCAATAGATTGCTTAAGAACTAATTGAAAACATTAGGATATTTTTGTTAATTGAGATATTGTAAATCTAGAATTTCGTTGTCAATTAGGGATTATTAATTAGGGTTAAATGATTAAGTCTTGAGAGAATAACTAAATCGTCATAAATCTAAGATCAACACCAAATTGAATTAAAAATGGTGAAGGAAGCAAAATGATGATAGAATGAATCTTATACTTTTATACTTGATCATCCTTGTTTTATTATGATGGCTCAATTTCTAAATGATTTTGTAACATACCACTCTCATAAAGCATATAGCCGACATACCAGAGTATATCTGAGCACATACCCTACGAGAATGGGACGTTAGAGCAAACACATTATCTTATTTATGGAATCACACGTATCACAATATTTTCAAAAGATCAAGCATTCTTATTTCATTCATAAACATAACATTCATTGAGTCATTACAATTTACAACTCATGTATAAACATTACATATTATGCAAGAGTTTACAACTCCATACAAAATGTTCAATATGAAATGGGATGCTAGACCAAAATACTCTTAACTAGACTCTTCAAAATCAACTGACCAGACCTTTGAGCCACTTTGTCCCTAAAACGTAGGAACTATACTTTTACTTGATCACCTTAGGAGCTAGAACTACTTTAGATTTGAAAAACAATATTGCAATTTTGATGAGTTTGTAAACTCAGTGAGTGAACCATCATCGATGCGCTTACTTATGTCAGAACATAATAACAATTATAAAGTTCAATTCATCAAGCATAGCATGTAATTCAGTAATTTATTCACATCATATTCTTCATAGATTTAAAAAATTCAATATTTCACCTCAGTTCAATAAGGCTTGCCAATTCAATTACTCAACAAGACATATCTGTTTGATCATTTAATACATACATAAGAATGCACATGTAAGTGCACATGTGACTCTAATTCATTTTTACTTTGTTGTGACCGAGCGTCTATACTGTATCGTACCTGTCGTAGATACGGTGATCATTTTTTATCCTGTATCTGTTGCGGATACCGAGTTTATTTTATTTAAGCCTAAGGCTCTTTATAGCATTTTTGATCTTAAAGCTCTTTTTCACACTTTGGCTACTCTGGTCACAACTCTTTTATATGTTCATGCATTTCAATGTAATGAGATACGAAAATTTACAACTTATATATTTAGTATTCCTCATTTGATGTACACAAGTCATATATTGTTTTCTTTAGATCTAAGTCCAGTATTCACATTCCAGTTATTTACACATTCCACATTTCACAAATAATTAGAAAGCACTTCTAATACATTCCCGAATGTTAAACTCCTTAGACCAACAATGTCCAAAATCATCATATTCATATAAATAATAATTCAATAATTAAAAGTTAATCAAAATTAATTCATTCATCTTGATAAACATCTAGGTTAACTCACTACACATATAATTCAAATAGAAGCACACATATAATTGAGTTTACATGTCTAGGTTAATTCATTTCACGTTCTAGTTAAGCTATTGTGTTGATGACCTGGCAATGTCTGGATGCTGATGATCAATTTGTGCTTCTTTAATCATACAATAAACACATAATTCAATTTTTACTTAGTTGATCAATCACATAATTATTCAACCATGCATATGTATATGTGTCATCTCTAATGCATGCTCATTTGATTTTTCTCGGGTATGTATCCTTAATCACAAGTCTTAATCATTCAAATATTATAGCTTGTACATAACTTATTTGCAATTAGGTTATGCCTTAAGTAAGTTTGATTTCTCTAAATTCATCATTCATACATTCACCAATACTTTTCTAACATTATATATTCATTGAATTTTCCCAATTCTCATTCATTCATATCTAATTCACATGATTTATATCCTTTGAATCACATTCGCATTCATAAGAACATTTTTATACCTTTAACAACTCATAAATTCCAGATTTAAGTACAATGATATCAAGGTAATCCATTCCTTAAGTTATCACATCAATTAACAAGCTAGACTTATCAAACCTTTAACCAATTAATCCAACATCAAACTAGGTTCATTTCAAGCTCCAATTAAGTCCAAATGCACTAAAGTAAAGTGACTTATCCTTAGTTGGTTCACTAATCACACAAAACTGAAAATTTCCATTTCAAAGCATTGTCCACAATCATGGGGGTACCTTCCCAAGATCGTGGGATGAGTGACCTAAAAGTTTTCCATCTATTTTCCTTCAATTCTTTCCAAATTTTCACATCTTCATACTAAATTCAAAATACCTTCATCATAGTCCATTAATTATACCTCAATTATACCTTAATTATACTTCAATTCCTCATCAATTTCATCTCCAATTCAACTCAAAATTATCCAATTAGCAACTCATAAACTATCTATCTTTCATGTATCAAAAACTAAAATAGAAATTATCATTCACTATCATACATGTAGTCCTAGGGTTTTTCTTTCCAAATTCAAGAACACTTTAATAACACCTATCTTGAGCATAAATTCACCTTCATTATACTTCAAATCTCAATCTAATTCATCGATATAATAACCTATCCATTTATTAAATTTCTAGCACATTTCATCTTCAACACCATAACTAAGTTCATCCCTAATTAATCATCATGAATGTTATGCTAACATATGTCATAATAGATCAACAAATCACTTACTTGTTCAACTCAAAGCCTTTTCAATGGTGAAGCTAACCTAGTCTTCCAAGCTTACAAATACAACTCTAAGAACAAGGTGGAAACAAAAAGGGATTTCAACAACAAGATCAAGACAGTAGAATATTGGAGTGGCAAGGTACAAAATTTTGGGCAAAACTCAAGGTTGTGAGAGTTGTGTGTGTGCATGTCGGCAGTGAGAAAGAGAAGAAGAAAGTGTGCAGAAAAAACAAATGGAGAAGATGGCCATCCATGTATGTGGGTGTCGTGGGGTATAGGTGTATGGTAAGTGTTTGGACACTTGTCAAAAAACTTGTCAATTAAAGACCCAAGCTACATGTCTTCTATTTAAGCTGCCAAAAGTCATTTAAATACCTAGTCCATTTGTCACTCAATCTCTAAGCCACTTGTCATTCAATCTTTAATCCATTTGTCACTCAATCCCTAATCCCCTTGTCATTCAATCTCTAAGCCATTTGTCACTCAATTCCACTACCACGTGTCACTATTTCATAGACTTAGTCATCCTAAATTACCATTTATTAATTTATCTTGCCATTTAACATCTTTTCTAGGCTAGATGCACATATCATTTCATCAATCACCCAACTATAATAATAAATTCCAATTTACTAATTGTAGTTCATCAAACTAAAATCCAAGACATAATCAATACACAATCACATCATAATCACTTAAAACCTTTCATACCTCGGAATACGTCAATTGAGTGCATATACTATCCTTGCAACATTTCTAAATCATGATTCATGTGTGTATGTGAATATTATGCATATAAATAAAATGCATTTCATAAATTTTCAATGATTTTACTCAAGTGAATAGTATAAGGTTCTAACCCTTAGTATAGAAACAAGTTATTACAGATTTAATGCTCAATTTTATTTGATTGTTTAATTTATGAATTTTATTTTCTCTCAAATCACATTTCATAACCTTATACATAGTTAGGTTCATTTAGTTTTAGCTAATTCCTCATAGGATCGACACCTTAATTACTAAAAGTTTACGATCTGTATTCTTGCAAATATTGAGAGTTTTATATTAGGTCAAACTTGCTCAACAATTTCGTTATTACTACTGTTTATGTTGATTTTGTACTTTGTTAAAGATTTCATTCAAGTTTCTAAATCTTTATATGTGTTTCATCATACGTTTTTAATCTCATCTCAACTAAAAAAAAACATAACTTATTGTCTTGTGTTCAAAATAATTATGTGTTTAGTATTTGTACGAAAATGTTGACTTGTATAATTTGATTTCACTATTAAAAATTAAAGCATTATATATTTTGAATAATTATGACTTAGTGAAAAAGAAAATAATTTTCTAGCTTTTAAATATTATGTTTCTATAAGTTTATTTTGTTAAGTTTTGATGTTGTATCTTATTTATGTGGTTAAAAAGACATCATGTGTTAGTGTGTAGATGATGTTTATATTTTGTTTTGGAATTCCTTTTGTATGAGCAAAATTATTAGGATGTAATTGTTTCTTTTAAAAGTATTGTAATAAATAAACTAAATTAGTAAATTAACTTTCCTTATGGGATCGACTCTTATTTACTCTAAACTACATTTCTTTAACAAATTGAAAGTGAAATATGGATTTAATTTGTATACGCCTAATGACACATACTAAATAGTAATTTGTTATTTTTATTTTTTAACATTTATTTTGTAGGGAGTGAATTGCTAGAATTTTATAGCACAAAATGTCTCTAAATTCCATCCCCACACTATCACCGATGAAACACCATAAGTATTCTTGCTTTAACTTTGTATTTATTGTTCTTTATTTATCTTTATTTGTATTTTTTTTCTACATTGAGGACAATCTGTTGTTCAAGGGTAGGGATTTATATGCAATTGCATATCATATGTGTGTAAAATTGCATTTGCATATATCAATTGCAAGTGAATTTTCATTTTGTTAGTTTTTGATTAGGTTACCATTATGTGAACATTTTGTTGCATGATGTGTGAATTTGTCAATGGCAAGAATTTGATAGAATTAATTTATCTTTGAACATAATCATTTAATTTGTAAAGGCATATTGACTTAGGAATCTTTTGTTTTAAGTATCTTTGGTTGAATATGACACTGATTTTGTTCACTTTAGGAAATTTGTTGATTACATTTATAATTAGAAGTTAATTGAATTGGTTGGCATTACTAATAACTTTTCATGAGAATAATTGAATAAAAAGAACTGAGGTAGGCTAAGAAATTAAAGAAGAAAGAAAAATGTGTGTTAAATAAATAACTATTTCACTAGCCCTTTTTGAAAAAACTGGGTTAAAAATAAAGCTAGTAGCTAGTCGAGGATGTGATATAGCTAAGTAACTGGGGAATTCATGACAAAATATTTGTCTTCACATCAAAAGCCTATAATGACATTCTAACCAAGCTAAATAATAAAAATGTGACCTAGTTGAGTAATCGGAGGACATTCACGACAAAATGTTTTCCTTTACATCAAAACGCTAGGTTAATGTTAAACAAAACTTTTTAAAAATGTGTTTCAATAAATAAAATTTAATGATCTTTAAAAATAACAAAAATTTTCATGAAGGGATATTTAGTGATAGTTGCATTTTTGATTGATTACTGATCATAATTGTAAGTTACAAGCACTATAGGTGAATGAATAGGGTGTTAATATTTTGATTGATATGTATTGATAGTAACACGTCATAACACTACACAAAATAAACTAGATCTATAACTATAATAGTAGTGAGTCTAGGTCAATCCCACAGAGAGTGTTTGAATAGGTGCTGCTCCTGATGCTTCACCATCCACCACTCATACATCATCCAGTACCCCTATAGCGGATGAAGGAGATGACAGCT
>JAOQMP010102703.1:0-14947 GCA_027563575.1 Erythroxylum pedicellare
TATCATATTAACAAAATTTTAGTTCATCAAGCTTTGATCAAGAATTAAAACAAGTTCTAGAGAAATATGAAATTAAGCAAATACACACAAATTGAAAGAATTCAGGCTCAAATATCCTTCCAACAAGGGTAGTATCTCAATTAAGCAATCTCAAGATTTAAAAACACAATGCTACTCTCTTAGCGCACACTCATTTGCTTTTCATGAAAACATTAAAAATGAAATTAACCGAAATCAACTATCATTTAAAAGTAGATAAGGTGTTTTAAAAATCATAAGGACCATTTTGAAATTTATAAAATATTCAAAATATAAGAGTGAAAAGAATCTAATTAGGGAGAATTATTGAAATGAGGAAGTTTTTAAAGAGGTTTTTAAGGAGGATAACATCGTCGTGGCGAAGCTTAAGATTTTGCCGCGTCGCCGCGGTGAAATCAAGATATCGTCGCTGTGAAAAATGATAGAAATACTTTAAACATGCGATTTTCCCTAATTACCAAGTTTAAAAATTACATATGACACATAAATGACTTACACAATTGGTTAATTGGCAAAAAATGATGCATAAACAAGAATTGTCAAATTAGAACAACCTCCCCTACACTTAAACATCATATTGTCATCAATGTTAAGAACAATTAAAACAATTATGCATTGAAAGGGAAGTGTAAGGCTATTGAAAATCAACACGTCAGAAAAAGTACAAAGAGAATTATATAAATAACCAGTCATTAATTCTGTACATGACAAAAATGTGACTGAGTATCTGACAAACTAAAACTAAAACAAAACTAAGAAAGAGACATAAAATAAGTAACTCGAGCTATTCCATAGGTTGATCATCCTCAGAGTCAGAGGGACCTACTCCTGATATGCCAGTGCCACTCAGGGGGTTATCTTCATCAGATGGCAGTTGGAAGTGCAGGTGCTAGGCAAGCAATGCATCCATCCGCCGGCGATACCGCCTATCTCTATCCTGCCTAGCTATCTCCTAAAAGAGCGCATCTCGGAGAGTAGCGAGATCTACACAAAGGCCATCGACTCAGCCAGCGAGGGTTTGTAAGGTCATAGGACCAGGGTTATCCTGAGTTAGGGGATCGTCCTTATCTGGTACCATAGTTGCAGAGGTTGCATCAACATCCTGAACCTAGGTGGAGGGCTGAGGTGGGTGAATGATGGGTTATTTGAGCCGGGTGTACCTAAAGAGTGGAACCGGGATAAAATAGCTATCATTGGGTAATTCTAGGACATTGTGTTCCCAGAAGATGTCGGTGATAAGATGGGAAAAGGTGATGGCATTGGTGAATTTTGCGGTGGTGATGGAGTTATGTAAGGCGGAGGCAATGGCATCATCTATATCGACTGGGCAACTAGTCATTAGGAGGTATAGATAGAGGGCTTATTGTTTAGTGACGTAGGCGAGGTGGGTGGTGGGAAGGATATTGTTGCAAACAAGATGGAGCCACGAATGAACTTCGGTTCGAAGATTAGATCTCTTAAGGTACAATTGATAGTATCTTGGTCGATGCCATTCAGTGCCCTCTTGGCAGAGGGTGTGAATTACATCGTCGAAGGGGTAATGGTGTATCAATTGATTGTAATGGTAGCGGAGAATGGGAGGAAGGTTGTAATGGCGACGAATGCTAGATGTGGTGAATGCATTGGGGGCTTTAATACCACGGAAATTAATTTCCATGGTGTTATGGAATCGAGCATATGTGTAGAAGTGGCGAACGAATTTATCGTTTCCTTAGCCCCGAGATTTGACTAATCTCGTAAGTTGAGAATTGACTAGTTGTTAGACAAAGGGATTGTCGAGGTGAGTTAAAGGGAAAGGTCACTCCTTAATGAATGACCTAGTGTCTACTTTTTTAGCTACTTCGGTGAAAGTGAAAACATCACTATCCGAAGACTCGGAAGCACTAGAAGAACTAGGAGGGGCAGAAGGGGTGCTACGGCTTCGAAGCTTAACACGAGGCATTGTTCTACAAACATGCACATTAAAATATAACTTAAACAAAGATTAAAACAAACTATCCTAAAGAAAATGAAACTAGAATGGAAAATGGAAAATGGAAAAAGAGAGCAAAATAATAAACTCAACCTACCGTAAACAATATATAAACTAAAAAGAAATAAGGAAAAGAGAAGAAAACTTACGAAAAGAGAAGAGAAATCGCGAGAAGAGTTGGAGAAGATGGAACGTTAGAGAGTGCTACAGCGAAGAAAAAGGAGAAGAGATGGAGAGAAAGGGGGTCAGGTGGTTTATATAGGGTTTTAGGTTGGAAATGACGAAAAGGGACAGAGGGAATACGAAGGCTAAAGAAAAAATAAGGGTGGAAGGGTAATCTCACCGCATTAATTTGGCATAGATTGAACTTTTTCCATGGCAAATGATGAAATTCGCTGTGACGAACTTAACCTTAGCTGCGAAATCCTGTGAAATAGCAACGTTTCGTCGCGGTAAAATTAACCCAAAAAGAATAAGGAAGAATTTTAGGAAGCATCCTGCGGTGACGTGGAATGCACACCACGGAAAAATAAACCCGATAGGAAAATAAATAAATAAGGTTTGTTCGCTGTGGCGACACAGACTTCACATCGCAGTAAAGGTTACCTGAGGTTGTTCACTGCGACAACAGGATGAGTTCACGCTGCGGCGAATTTACCTGAGAGATTCTAAGGAATTTTCGCCGCCGCAACGTGAATCCATGCCGCGATAAAATTTTTCCTAGAGCAACATGAAGGAAAACAAGGTAAGTTCGTGGCGGGGACAAGGACTTCACGCCGTGGCGAAAGTTACCCGAAAGGAAAACAAACAAAAACAGAAATGAAAAACTTGAATAACAAATATACCAAAGACTCATTTGGATACTCAGTTCACTTAGAATTCATATACAAAATCCTTAGGCACTAGAAATCAAAGCGCAATCCATTCATTCACATCAATTTCCTCAAACATGGAAGATGTATTATGCATCAAGTCAAAGAGCACAGCGAACAGTAATGGGAGAGGAATTATTGAATTCAAAATTTGCATAAACTAAAAGCTAAACCTAGGTGCTATTGAATTGGTTTCTCCCCCACACTTATTCAACATACTAATGAATCCACAATGTCATATACAATCACAGAGTATAACTAAGTAAGCAAGTGAAGGAGGAGAAATGACCTGATAATCATAGAAGATGCAGATTCTCATGATAGAGCTTCAATAGGTGGCCATTCACTTTGAGTTATGCTTCGGTCTCTTCATGTAAAAGCTCTACCATGACAAAATTGTGCACTTTGGTGACTAAGTATGGCCTATCCCATCGAGTGTTGAACTTCCCATACTTAAAGGTGAAACAAGCCTTGAATAAGAGAACTTTGTCCCCTTCCTTGAAGCTCTTCCTTTAGAGAATTTTGTCATACATCAACTTTGTTTTCTCCTTGTAGAGGTGCGAATTTTCGTATGCTTCTAACCTTATCTCCTCTAATTCTTACAATTATAGCTTCCGCTCCATATCAGAAGATTCCAAGTCAATTTTGCACCGCTTAACTTCCCAATATGCTTTATGCTCCAACTCCACCGGTAAATGACAAACCTTGTCGTAAATTCAACGGTACAGGGAAATGCCTATTGGGGATTTGTAGGTGGTCCGATAAGCCAACAATGCTTCTTCTAGACGTAGGCTTCAATCTTTCTTTAATGGTTTCACCATCTTCTCCAAGATGTGCTTCACTTCTCTAGTCGATATTTCAGCTTGACCATTAGTTTGTGGGTGGTATGCAGTGGAAACTTTGTGGGTGACTCCAAATTTAGAAAATAGGTTATCAATGACTTTATTGCAAAAGTGTGTCCCTCTATCACTAACCACAGCCTTAGGAATCCCAAACTGACAAAAAATGTTAGACTTAAGAAATTTAGACACTGCTTGTGCATCGTCTTTTCTAGTAGGCACAGCCTCTATCCATTTTGAGACATAGTCGACAACTAAAAGGATATACACAAAGCCAAAAGATGGGGGAAAGGGACCCATGAAATCAATCCCCCATACATCAAAGATTTCACAAAACAATAAAGGCTATTGAGGTATTTCATACCGTTTACCTAACCCTCCAAAACGTTGACATTTATCACATGACCGACAAAAGGTAAATGAATCTCTAAAGAGGGTAGGTCAATAAAAACCAGAATCTAGAACCTTCCTACATGTTCTCCTTGCACTAAAATGCCCCCCACAAACCATTGAATGGCAAACTAAAATTATAGCATCAAATTCCTCATTTGGCATGCATTTTCAGATTACTTAGTCACTGCACATTCTCCATAGATGAGGAGCATCCCAAATGTAATGCCTAGTTTCATTCTTTAGTTTTTAGGCCTACGCCTTAGGCATAAAAGGAGGGGTTAGTCCAATCATAAGATAATTAACTATATGTGCATACCAGGTTTCTTTAAAAACTAAAGCACATAAAACTGAATTAGGAACAAAATCGCAAGTTAGTTCTGAAGAGTCCACTCCCTGTGTATCATCCGGTAGCCTACTCAAATGGTTAGCTACATGGTTTGTCACCCCAGCTTGATCCTTTATATCAATATCAAATTTTTGGAGAAGCAGTGCCCACCTTATTAATCTAGGCTTCGATTGTGGTTTCCTAAGGAGATACCGAATAGCTACATGATCAGTAAAATTGGTCACATAGGAGTTTAACAAATATGGGCTAAATTTTTCCAAAGCAAAAACTACTGCAAACAATTCTTTCTCAGTTGTTGTATAGTTGATTTGAGCTAGATCCAGTGTTTTCGAGGTATAGGCGATAACTCTTGCTAGTTTGTCCTCCCGTTGACCTAACATAGCTCCTACAGCAAAATTAGAAGCATCACATGAAAGCTCAAAAGGTAAATTCCAATCAAGAGCAACTAAAATGGGAGGAGAAATGAGTTTTGATTTCAATTTACCAAAGGCATTTCTACAAGAATTATTAAACTCAAATTTTGTATCTTTTTGTAAGAGCTAGGAAAGAGGTAATGCAATTTTGCTGAAATCCTTTATGAACCTTCTATAAAATCCTATATAACCTAAAAACGATCTGATATCCCTAACACAAGTAGGATAAGGCAAGGAAGATATAACCTCAATCTTAGCTTTTTCGACTTGAACCCCTTTACTATAAATCAAATGAACTAGCACTATACCCTCATTGACCATTAAATGAAAATTTTCAAAATTCAAAATCAAATTCTTTTCAATTCACCTCTTTAAAAATTTTGCAAGACTAGATAGGCAAGTATCAAAAGAATCACCATAAACTTTGAAATTGTCCATAAAAACTTCCATGCATTCTTATAAAAATTCACAAAAAATAGCCATCAGACAACGCTGGAAAGTTCCTAACGCATTACATAAACCAAAAGGCATCCTTCGATATGCAAAGGTACCAAAAGGGCATGTAAAGGTGGTTTTATCTTGGTCCTGCGGTGCAATATGGACTTGGAAATACCTAGAGAAACCATCTAGAAAGTAGTAATGTGATTTGCTTGTAAGTCTTTCAAGCATCTGGTCAATGAAAGGTAGAAGGAAATGATCTTTTCGTGTGGCATCATTTAATCATCTATAATCTATACACACGCGCCATGAATTCTACACCCTAGTGGGAATAAGGTCATCTTTATCATTTTTTATCACAGTTATCTAGCTCTTTTTTGGCACTATATGTATTGGACTGACCCACTAACTATCAGAAATGGGATCTATGATCCCAGTACTCAACAATTTGGTGATTTCTTTCTTAACTACATCTAAGATAAGTGGATTTAGTCTCCTTTGGGGCTGCCTTATAGACTTTGAACCTTACTCAATAATATCCTATGTGTGCAAATAGTTGGGCAAATTCTAGGTATATCCGCTAAAGTCCACCCTATAGCCCTCTTATGTTCTTTCAAAATAGCAAGGAGTTTCTCTTGCTCATTGTGAGACAATGTATTGGAAATTATAACAGGTAATCACTCATTAGACTCAACGAAGGTGTACTTCAAATTAGGGGGTAGGGGTTTCAACTTAATCACAGGAGGTTGCACAATAGAAGGAATCAATTTATGTAGTTTAAGAGAGAAAAGACTACTCCCCTTTCCTTCAACCAATGATAACTCAAACTCTATACAGTTAGCTCTGCAATCTCCCTTTACCTCAGACGTTGAACCCATTTCATGTTGATCTATGGTGTTAACTGCCTGGGCTAACTCTTTCTTCCTCCTTTCAATCAGACAGTTTTGATGAGGTACAATACTTTTAGTTGTTCGCTCATCGATGTCATTCTTCATAATGCTGAAATCACCCAAAAAATCAACAGAAAACCTTTCCCGAAGGGGATTATCATTTGTAATGGAAGATGTTAAAACCTCACTTTAGTTAGAAAAATCAAGCGAAAGCAACTCAGAATTAGAGGAATCCTCTTTAAATTCAAAATTGGAGCAAGTTTCATCAACAACAACATCAACCATATTTATTCCCAAAAGTGAATAATCCTCATTAGGATGTTTCATGGCTTCATACATGTTAAAGCTTACTCGTTGATCTCCTACCTCCATGGTGATTGTACCTTCTTTCATGCTATTCATAGTACTAGCAGTCTTTAAGAAGGGTCTACCAAGAATCAAGGTAGTGTCCTACACAACTTTAGAAGACATGTCAAGTATATAAAAATTAGTTGGAAAAGCCAAACCCTTTACCTAGACCAAAATGTCTTCTATGATCCCTACTACATGCCTAAGAGACCTATCAACCAATTGCAACACTACAGATGTAGGCTTAACACTATTAACTCCTAACAATGTATAGACAGACTTAGGCATCACATTGATTGCTGCCCCTAGATCTAGCAAGGCTCCTCCTATGGTAACTTTTCCTATTGTGCAAGGGATGGTGAAAGATCCAGGGTCTAGGCACTTAACGGGTATTTGGGCTTTGAAAAGTGCAGACATGTTTCAGCTGACTTGTACTCTTTCCTTAGGTCTAAACTTCCTTTTGTTTGTGCACAAGTCCTTAAGATATTTAGCATATGTAGGAACCCTTTTCATTAGATCAAGTAAAGGGACGTTGACTTCTACTTTCCCAAACAAGTCAACGACATCTTTTTCTTGTTTACAATCAGTCATCCTTTTGCTAAGTAGATATAAATTGGAAAAAGGAAGGTCTTTTAGGCTTGCCTCCTTGTCGTTTGCTTCCTGGGCTCCTTATTTGCTTGATTCCTGGTTGGTTTCTGAATTTGCTACCTTGCTTCTCAATTGTTTTGACTCCTTTTCATCCAAAAGTGCTTTGTCCTTCAAACTTTCGGACTTCTTAACGCTATCAGTTGTTGAAGGCAATTCTCTGCTCTCAATTTCCTCTTCATCTTCTTCCTCATCTTGATTTCAGAACCCCACTTGTTTCCCACTGTGGAGAGTTATGGCATTCAAACTTTTAGAATTCATAACAGTATTGGAGGGGATAGCTCCACTACTTCTTACTTGATTCTCACTCATGTTGTTGGACAATTGGGTGATGTAGGAATTAATGTTCTCAACTTTCGTCTCCCATTACTCCATTCTCTTTTCCAGAGCATTAAACCAAGCAGTGATTTTAGAGGAATCTTATTGGATTAGAGAGGCTATTGCATTGAACTGGTTGTTGTTCGAAGTCCTTTCCTCTTTAATCAGTTCCATCATATTGTGCAGAAGTTGGTTGGTGTCTTCCTTTAGTGGGACAGTCAGAGCTTGTTGTTGGTTATGGTACTGGTTTATAAACGTACTAGCTTCTCCACCTTGTTGAAATTTGTTTAGTCCTCTTGCTTCCTCATTCCTCCAACTGAGCCTGGGATTTGCTTTCCATCCCTCATTATAGGTGTTCTATAGGGGTCCTATTTTTAATTGGGTCGACCCTGATATACAGCGGACACCTCTTCATATCAACCAGGGCAGACACTGGATATGTGCATTACTAACCCACAAGTATCACAACTGGGTGTAGTAAGATCCATAGAAGGTGTTGGGTGATGCATATTCATGTTCTTCAGTTATGCAGTGATGAAGGACAGCTGTAAGGTAACTTTGCTCTCCAAAGAGTCAACCTTAGACTCCAGATTCTCCATTCTCCTAGATTGGGTTATCGAATCTCCCAACTCATGTACGCCTCTGGTATCTCTAACACTATACTATTGATGATTCAAAGCCATCTTTTTTATCAAATCATATGCCTCTGAAGCTGTAAGATCAATCAAGGAACCTCCCGATGTCGCATCCAGCATACCTTTATCTTGACCCTTCAATCCATCATAGAAATACTGCACTAGCTGTTCATCAAGTATCTGATGGTGGGGGCATCTAGATAACAAGTCTTTGGAAGCGGTTCTAATAGTCATAGAGTGACTCGTCATAATCTTGCCATGCTAAATAGATCTCCTTCCTCATTGATGACGTTCTAGAGGCCGAAAAATATTTCTCCAGGAATGCAGTTCGCAGATTGGCCTAACTATGATAGGCATTCGCCACATGTCTGGGGAGGCTTATGTACCACTCCATTGTTTTTCCCTCCAAGGATAGGTGAAAAACCTTCCATAATACTTGATCAAGTGAAGCTCTCACAAGTTTCATACTTTGACAAATCATTAACAAAGATTGCAAGTGGATGTAGGGATCTTCTCCTGTCAAGTCATGAAATTTAGAAGAGAGTTAACTAGCAATCCTTTAACTTCAAAATTCACGTCAAAATTAGGACAAGCAGTAGTAAATAGGTCATAGTTCACATCAGAGGTAGTTGCTTACCTAATGGTTCTTCTTCTTTGATTACCGTTATTCTTACTAACTCACTCCTACTCTCCACCTCCATTATAACCATTCCTAGGTTGATTGGCATTAAGGTTAGGGTCTTGCAGAAAAGCTGGGTGTTCTGAGCCATGATCACTCCTTCTATTGAAATGTTCTCACTACTTGGCTGACTAGACTCTTCTTTTACAACTACCTGACTTCTCTCTTTTTCTCTCCTCTCTTTTCTAATCTTTCTCAAACGTCTCTCAATTTTGGGGTAGAAAGGTAGAAGTTTAGCTCTCCGGGGCATACGCTGGAGCAATTCAAATGAAAATAAAAAGGAATAAAAATTACTTACAAGCACACAAAATCAAACAAAAAGGCAAGATGTGATGGATGCAAGTGTGTAGGTGTATGAAAGTATATGTTAGAGTAAACTATGCAAGTAAAATGTGTATGTATCAAAAGGCAATCAAAGAAATGTTCAAAACTATGCAGGTGCAAAAATGCTAAGTATGAAAAGTGCAAAAAGGTTCAGTATCCTATTTGTTTGTGTTTCAAAATTTTATGCTAAGTAAAGAAAATGAAATCCTATACTGTTGACAAGTATGAAACTAAACTATCTAAAATGCAATCTAAATAAAGGTTCTTAACCTCACTTAGTAGCAAAAATGACAAAAGCTAACCTAAAGAACCAATCGTTTGGTTTCCCGACAACGGCGCCATTTTGATCCAATCTTTAGTACTTACCCTTGGAGGTTAAATCAATATATATATACATATATATATACATATATATATATTCCAAGGATTGCAATATAGGTTGCAACCTCGGGTCGTCTCACTTAATCGGAACCTAAATGAATGGACCTAATCTAACCTATATGTCATGAAATGTGAGCTAAATTGGTAAGGAAAGGGGGGTTTGTCTTTGGAAATCTTAACTAAATTAAAAGGAATTATAAGAAAACGTGTCAAAAAGTATTTTTGGATTTTTGGGAATGTAAAACAAGAAGATAAAAACAATGATCAAATGATGATAATATCCTTTTGAAAATGAGCTTTGGCTATCATAGTTCAAAATCAATGTTCAATGGGAGAGGGAATCACTAATTTTCAAATGATAAACCTTAAAGAACTCTTTAAGTCCAAGGTCTTAATCAATGAACTCCATTTCTTAAGACCTTGTTAAATGCCCTTAGTGTGTGTAGTGGTTAAATCAATGCAGTAATTCATTTTGGAATCTCAAATCAACTCAAAATTAAGCACAACTATGCAATATAAAAGAGATTCAAAAATATCATAAATAGATATATATGAGACTTCATATATGTAAGCTCAAAGTTCCACATCAATAAATCCCACAACACAATAAATATCCAACACTTGATTAAACTCTAATCAAGAACGTTTAACTCCAAATCATAAATCCTAAACCTAAGAGTTTGTAAATCACAGCTAAACATAGATCTACTCTCCTTTTAGGCGCATTGAACTCAAGCCATCGCTACATCTTTAAAAGGATCTAGATGTGTAGCCAAGCATAGCTCCAAGAGACTTCACTACCGAGAACTCATTGGAGATACCCATGATAGCAACTGATGGTGGAAAAAGTGACGAATGATTATGCAGAAGAGAGAATGAAGGTGTGGAGATAAGAGAAGATGATGGAGGGTGTGAGTGTTTGTCATCTCTCCCCCTCTCCCGTTGTCATTTAACCTAAAATATGTAATTTTTATGAATCGGGTTAATGGATCGGGTTATACAGTGGGTAATTTTTGTCAAAAATGGTTCGGGTCAGCACCAGTTTGAAGGTTTTGCCTCGGCGAACTTTTCCCGAAAGGTTTATTAGCTTCATGTTTAACTTTCGTCGCGGCATAAACATATTCCTTCACCACGGCAAACTTTTCCTGAAGAGTTTCTACTTGAATTCTTCATACTTCACCACGGTGAAACATCAACGTCACCACAGCGAACTTTTCTGTTGCCCTGTTGACTTATCATCTTCAGCCTTCACTCTTTGGCTCTACTTCTTTAGTCTCCTATAATAAAAAATGGTAATTTGCAGTATCAATTGTTCTAGAAAATTAATTTAGCGTAATTGCTAATTATTTGTGACAATTTTACTCTCAAACTACATAAAGTAAAGGCAAACACTAAAGAGTCAAATTAAGCATAAAATCTAAAAATAAGAGCCAAGAAGAGTGGTAAAAACCATGAAAATGTCACCAATTTATATAAGAAACTTGGGTTCAATCACATTCCCTCACACTTAAACCTTTGTACTCCTAGACAAAGTTTATAAAAGTCAAAGAGACACAAGTATAAAAGAAAATTATGACCATGCTTAAAAATGAGACAGAAAAATAGTTAAATCACTCTCTCAGAAATCAACCCAAGAAGATTGAAAGACCGCGAAGAAAATAAACACTATAAGCATTTAATCCGAGAGATTGGGCAGAAGAGATTTCTTTCAAGATAATATATGTAATCCCTCACACACTTGTCTTGGGATAATTTCACTCTACAGTCTGCTTAGTTCACTCCCTTCCATAAGCTTGTGATAATTCTACCTCTCCACCACAAAAACTATAATTTCGAAAATCAAGAGGACTTTTCAAGGTTGTAATTTATGGAAGGTTAAATGAAATAGATTGAATGGAAGAAGGAAAAAGAATGAATATATGCACCACAATTACTTATCTCATGAAACAAACTCCAACTATAAGTATGAAAATATTTACAAAAATAAACATAATTTAACACATTTTTATTACTTCTCTTTTGAGAATTTTTTCTGCTTTTTCTTTTTTTGTTTTTTTGGAAATTTTGGAACTCTTTTGTTTCTTTTCTTTTGTATAGAAACCTTTTTTTATCCACTTAAGCATGAGATGAGATACTCATAATAATTTTAAAATAAGCATGCACTTAAAAGAAGGCTCAAAGGGCCTAGCAAAGGTTAAGTGTTTTGGTAATTAGGGTTTGGAAAGAAATACATCTATCATATTAACAAAATTTTAGTTCATCAAGCTCTGATCAAGAATTAAAACAAGCTCTAAAGAGATAAGAAATTAAGCAGATACACATAAAATCAAAAGAATTTAGGCCCAAATATCCTTCCAACAAGGGTAGTATCTCAATTAAGCAATCTCAAAGTTTAAAAACACATAATGCTACTCTCTTGGCGTACCCTCAATTGCTTTTCATAAAAACATGGTGTTTTTGAAAACACAAGGACCACTTTGAATTGTATAAAATCTTCAAGATACAAGAGTGAAAAGAATCTAATTAGGGAGAATTATTGAAATTAGGAAGTTTGAAAACAGTTTCTTTAAGGAGGATAGCGTCTCCGTGGCGAAGTCAAGAGTTCGTCGCGGTGTAAAAAACGACATAAACATTTAAAACAAGTGATTTTCCTTAATTACCAAGTTTGAAAATTTGCATATTACGAACAAATGACTTGTACAAATGGTTAAATGGCCAAACATGATGCATAAACAAGAATTGCAAATGAGAACAACCTCCCCCACACTTAAACATCATATTGTCCTCAATGGGAAGAACAATTAAAACAATCATGCATTGAAAGGGAAGTGTAAGGTTAATGAAGAACAACATTGCAGAAAAAGTACACAGAGAATTATATAAATAACCAGACTTGAAGTTTTTACATGACAAAAATGTAACTGACTATCCGACAAACTAAAAACTAAAACAAAACTAAGGAAAATACAAAAACAAGCAACTTGACCTACTCCACAGGATGATAATCCCCAGTGCCAGAGGGACCTACTCCCGAAGTGCCAGCATCGCTCAAGGGGTCATCGTCATTAGATGGTAGCTGGAAGTGAAGGTGCTCAGTGACCAATGTATCCATCCGTCAGCGATACCGCCTATCTCTATCTTGCCTTGCTATCTCTTGAAGGAGGGTGTCATAGAGAGTAGCAAGATCTGCACAGAGACCATCGACTCTGCCAACGAGGGTCCATAAGGTCACAGGCTCAGGAGTGGCCTGAGCAAGAGGATCGTCCTCATCTAGTACCTTAACTATAGAAGTTATACCAACATCCGGAACCTTGGTGGAGGGTTGGGCTAGGTGGAGGATGGGTTGTTTGAGGTTGGTGTACCTAAAAAAAGGGTCCGGGTCGAAATAACTGTCATTATAGAATTTCGGGACATTATGGGCCCGGAATATGTCGGTGATGATATGGGAGAAGGTAATGACATTAGTGAATTTTGCGATGGTGATGGAGTCATATAAAGCGGAGGTAATGGCATTAGCTATATCGACTAAGTGAACAGTCATAAGAAGGTAGAGGTGGAGGGCTTATTGTTTTGTGACGTAGGTGAGATGGGTGGTCAGAATGATGTTGTTACATATAAGGTGGAGCCAAGGATGAGCTGCGGATCAGAGATCAGACAGCTTAAGGTACAATTGGTAGTACCTCGGTCGATGCCATTCAGTGCCCTCTTAATAGAGGGTGTGAATTACATCGTTCGAGGGGTAATTGTGGATTAGTTGGTTGTAATGGCAACAGAGAATACGAGGAAGGTTATAATGACAACAAATGCTAACTGAGGTGAATGCACTGGGCGCTTTAACACCACGGAAATTAAGTTCCATGTTGTTAAAGAATCAGGCATAGGTATAGAAATGAAGAATGAATTTATCATTGCCTTGCTCCCAGGGTTGGACTAATCCTATAAGTTTAGAGTTAACTAGTTATTGGACGAAGGGATTGTCAGGTGGAGTTAAAGGGAAAGGTCACTCTTTAATGAATGGCCTAGCATCTACCTTTTCGGCTAGTTCGACAAATGTGAAACCATCACTATTCGAAGAACTGGAATCACTAGGTGAACTAGAAGAGTTAGTGGGGCTAGTACAGGTTGAAATTTTATCACGAGGCATTATTCTGCAAAACTTCACATGGAAATAGAAAAGAAAAAAAGGATTAAAACAACTATCCTAAAGAAGATTAAACTAAAATGGAAAATGGAAAAAGAGAATTAAATAACAAACTAAACCTGCCCTAAACAATACGTAAGATAAGAAGAAATAAGTAAAAGAGGGAAAACTTACGAAAATGGTGGAGAAAATCTCGAGAAAAGTCAGAGAAGGTGGATCGGTGGAGAGCACCGTGGCGAAATAGAGGAGAAGAGATGGAGAACAAAAGGGGGTCGGGGTTTATATAGGTTTTAGGATGAAAATTATTAAAAAAACAGACAGAAGACGAAGGATTAAAAGAAAACAAGGGTGGAAGGGTAATTTCACTGCATTAATTTAGCGTAGATTGAACTTTCGCCCTGGTGAAGTTAACACTAGTCACAAAATCTATCAAAATAACAATGTTTTGCTGCAAAGACATGAACTCACATCACAGCAAAATTAACCCGAAAGGAATAAAGAAGAATTAACCCGAAAGGAATAAAGAATAATTTGTTGAAGTTCGTCGCGGCTAAGTTGCTTGATAGATTTTTAGGGAATTTTCGCCGTGTCAACGTGGACCCACACCGCAACGAAATTTTCCTGAGAGCAACAAGAAGGAAAACAAAGTAAGTTTGACATGACGAAAGTTACCTAAAAGGAAAACAAACAAAGACAGAAATGAAAAACTTGACTACCAAAAGACTCAAGTGGATACTCAGTTCAATTGGAATTCATAGGCAAAGCTTTTAGGCATCAGAGAATAAAGTGCAACCCAATCAATCACATCAAATTCCTCAAATATAAAAAATGTATCATGCATCGAACCAAAAACACAGTGAACATAAAAGGAGAGGAATTATTGAATTGAAACTGCATAAATTGAAAACTAAACCTAGGTCCTATTGAATTGGTTTCTCCCCCACACTTATTCCACATACTAATGCATCCACAATGTCATACTCAATCACAGAGAAAAAGTAACTAGTAAGTGAAGGAGGAGAAACGACCTGATGATTATGGAGGGTGTTGATTCTTATGGTGAATGTTTTGTAGATAGTCATGTTGTGATGAGATGACTTGACCATATGCCACTTCAGTGTTAAATTCCACATTTCTCGATACACCTAAAACATTAACAGAAAATCCTTCTTCTAAGGGGCCATCAGTGTCAATCAAAGCAGTTAATAGGTTTATTGCAGAGTTAGAGTAAACATGTTGGAGTTCAAACTCAGAGCATGCATCATCAATGACAA
>JAOQMP010102726.1:0-14945 GCA_027563575.1 Erythroxylum pedicellare
AGAAGGGAACATCTATAGGAATGGGGTATTTAGCCACTACTTTGGCTCAGCATTTTAAGATAGATCTTATTAGACTAACACCTATTTCTTATGAGTATTTTGATTCACCATGCTTAAGACGTGTAGAGATACTATTGCACTATAATATGGAGCTCTGAGATCCTCGGATATGCACTACAATCAAGCATAGGTTTTCAATGGAGTTTCAAGTTTAAAACTTTCTCTGGAATCATATGAATCAAGTAAAGAATCACAGGGGCTAACAAGGTGGGAGAAAGCATACACACTCCTGGATGACAACAACAAAAAGACACAGAAGTAGCTCAACTAAATGAATGACCAAATGCAACTGATAGCCCACCAACAGCGGTACCTGAAAAAGAAAATACATAAGTCTTGGGAGATGCAAAGACTTCACGTACCATATCCAACCCCATCGCCTCCGCTCTCTCCGTAAGCTTTCTGAATTCCCTCTTTTTTTGTTTTTTCTTTTTTTATTTGTTTATTTGTTTGTTTGTTTCTTGTTCTTTTGCGAATGTTACATTGGTACTTGTTTTGTGTTGTGGTTTTTTTCCTTAGTAATTATGTTGTTTCTTTTTAGTTATCTCATCACAAATTAAGGACAATGTGTCCTCAAGTGTAGGAAGGTAGCTTGGTAGCTAATTATTTGATGTTTGTGTTTGCATTACATTTTGGCATTTCTTGTAAGTTGCATATTAGGTTGATAGTTCCAGGTTCATCATTTTCCATGCATTTGAAACTTTGAGATAAAACTTGTGCCTTGAGATTCTATCATAATAGTCAGAATAGGATTCAGTCACATGCGCTATTGGATCCTAAATTTTTTTAATTTATAATTTTATTTTATTATTTATTTTCTTAGAATTTAGTCCATTAAATTGACAAGCATGAATAGAAATTTAAATCTAGAGAGAAATGTTAGAATTAGGTTAGAATTAAATTAGAGTATAGTAAGGTATTAATTGAATGGATTAAGGAGTTAATAGGTAAATGGGCATTAGATTAAAAGAAGGGCATAATTGGAAGGACAAGTCAAATGAGGGGTAAAATGGGAAGAGAAAGAATAAAAAGTTTCTTGAAATAGAAGAAGAGGAAGAAATCGTGGTGAGAAAAATGTAGAGAAGAAAGAAGAAGAGAAGATCGTGGGAGAAGAAAGAAAGAAGAAGAAGAAGAGAAATCAACTTGCTCTAAGTAAGTTCTATCATTTTTTCTTCTTACTTGCAGTAGAAAAACAAATAAATTGAAAGAGAAATGGGTTTGTGAAGGAAAAAGGAAGAGAAATCCTAGATGGGTATTGTGGGTTTTAAATAGGTTTTGAGTTTTCTAACCTAGATAAACTATGGGAAGAATGAGTTTAAGATCAATTTTCATTATTTCTTGATTATTAAATCTTTATAGATTTTCCATTGGAATATTATTTTCAATAGAGAATTTGGTTTGATTGAAGGAAATCAAGAGAACCCAAGGAAAGAGTAAGAGGAAAGGCACTCTTGCATTTGGAATTTCAACCAATTTAGGTGGGTAATATGTTTATGGTTATTATGATAATGAGTCAATACTTGTTTGCTTGAGTACTTGAATTGAATTGTTGTGATTGATATGAAAATGCATGATGATTTATTACCATGATTATGCATTAGATGGTGTTATGACATTTTGCATGAATCAAAAGAGGAAAAAAAACATAAGAAGTATCAGAATACGATTTTGATGGAATGGATTTGAGCATCAGAATTTGCTTGTGATTGGACAAGAGAGGAACCATTTCGTTCTTCACGTGCACATTGACTAAAGCCTTCTCCCGTCTGCCCACTCATGGTATACGAGATCTTAAGAATCGGACTCGTTTTGTTCACAATGTAAACTTCTGTTTCTCCGTTTCATTTCATGGGACCCTCGAGCCATTTCTTTTTGCATTGCAATTTGATTTGTGAGTATGATGCATAAGTGAGTGTTATGTTGATGATTATATGTTACATGATATGCTTATATGTGAAATTGTTGAACTATGAGATTAAAAATAGAACTGTGGATGTTTGATTGCTAAATGAATGAGATGCATACATATATATGTGTGTGAAACATGTTTGGTTGTGTGACTTGTTATTGCTAACTATAAATATATTAGCTACTAAATTTAGTAGCTCAACCCATTATTTTCCTCCTCAGGTGCAGAATAAGAGAACCGTTGATCCTTGCAAAGTTTGGCAAAAACTCCAAGATAGAGATAAAGATTTTTTAAACTAAGTTAGTGACTTATTTTTTATAGCTTTATAAGCATATCAACATGAACATTCATTTTATTTTTTATTTTTTTTAAGCCAGTGATGTGCCTTTTGATATGTTACTAAAGCTATATGCAAACTCTTTGATTTTAGTAATGAAATTTGGATTTGATGAAAGATCTTTGTATAAGTTCATTTATATCCTTATTTGAGTTGTTGTAATTGTGTTGGGAATCGAATTGTATGATCTTAGAAATGGAATAGGTTATGGTATATACGGGTTAGTGTGGATTGTTAGGTTTCTGGGTCTTTCCCGAAGGTTTCGCCGCGGCACGACTTAGAGTTTGTTGTGGCGAACCTTTTTAGAAGGGTGATTTTGTGTTAAATGTTGTACCTTCTTCGCATCAAAGCTAGGCTTTCATTGCGGCATAATTTTACTAAGGGGTTTCCTCGTTGGACCTCAGGAGTTTACCGTGGCATATTTGTCCTGAAAGTGCTTGGATTTAATCCGAGTACTTCGTCACAGTAAAGCTAGAAGTTCGTCGCGGTGAACTTGCCCTGAAGGGTCCTTGGAGATAACTCTATGGTTTCGCCGCGGTGAACCCACCACTACCGACGTAAATTTCTCTTACCAATTTAACGCTTTCCACTTTTCTCTCGCACTAACAACACCTGACTGCCCTAAATGAACACCTCGGGATTAGTCACAGGACCCGAGCCCAACATATTTTGGTATCTGCACATATTGGACTTCGAAAAAGAGGTCCAACATGCGTAAAGATTGAATTAGGCCACTTGGATAGAAGGTGAACCATGCAGATTGGCTTAAGTAGTTGGGTACATAGGCTTACTCAATAATTAATATTTGAGTGATTAGGTGATGTGTAGAAATATGATGGATTTTGATTTGAGCCTAAGTGAGGAGTTAAGCTTATATGACTCTATCATTTCCTTAACTGTGTGATACTCCCATAAGTAGTACCCCTAGAACTCGCCTTGAACTAATTTGAATATACTATATGCATGCTAAATAGAAGTGATTAAGTCCCTCGTTCTTTTAGCCTTGACTTAAATGACCAGCCTATGTCATTGTCCTTTGCAAACCTCTTTGAGCTTTTGACCTTTTTGTTTCTACAAAACACCTCATTTTAAACCTTAAACACTATTAGCCTACCCTATCACAAGTTTAATCGAGTGATAAGTTTGCATTAGTTTAGGATTCTTGACTAAATTTTTTTTTGTGCAACGCTTTGAGTGGCTTTCTTTGTACCACTACTTTTAGAGCACATTACATCTAGCTTCTAATGTTAGTTTGTGTTTCTTTACTATTATTCAAAAAGAGAAAAAAAAAAGAGAAAAGAAGAAAAGAAAAAGAAAAGAAAAAGGAAAAAGGAAAAGAATAACATATAGTAGCAATAATATGTGCGGAGTAGTTAGTTATATCCATTTGCATGTCTTAGAAATAATTTCATGTCCCTTTACATATTTATTATTCTATGTGTACTTGTGATGAGCCCTCAAGCCCTTTTGACATACCTTAAACCCTATCCCCATTACAACCCTTAGCAAAGTCCTTTTGATCTAATTGTGCATGTAATCACTGTGGAGAAGAATTGGTTTATTTCTAAGCCCATGGTAGTGTACTTTCCTGTAGGGAGTCTTGAGAAAAATGCTAACCTTAAACACTTAAGTGAAATGAGTGAATTCCATGAGGAAGATCCATTTTGAGTCTATGCTTACCTTTGATCAATAGTGTTATAACTTGAGTTTGTTTATGTATGCCGATGAAAACTAGTCATGATGTGTATAGTAATTCGACATTTAAGTAGTCGAAGTATGAAAGATTGCATGGTCTTAATCCTTGTGATGACGAATTAATAGAATGGATTGGTTATGTTTGATTTTCCTTAAGGATAAGCAAGGGTTTAAATGTAGGGAAGTTGATAAATGTGTTTTTAGGTTATCTGTCTAGTGTATTTTCAAGTGTTTTAATTGTTTTTTTGTGTGTTTTAGTTCTAGTTTATTTTATCTTTTGCATATTTTCTTAATCTTTGAAGTGTTTAGTTGTTTCTTTACACTATCTAGTACTTGAGGGTAGTTTTGGAGCCTAATTGTAGGATGGATTGATGCACCTAGTTGATGAATTTTGCAGGTATCAGATTTGTAGTTGTAGATATGGTACAAGTGATTTTAATTGTACCACTAGGCCGCCTTCTAGAATTTAAATGACAATGAAATCTGGTGGAGAGGAAGGACAATCTGTGAGGAGTTTGTGGTTTAAATTTCAAGTCAATTGGAGGTCCGAATAAGAAGTTACGGCCAAAAGAGTGAAGAGTGCAGAAATCTATCAAACAGCAGTGCATGATCGTGCAACTACCAAATGGCCACCTCTATTTCATAATCATGCTTGTGCACAATCGTGCAACTACCAAATGATCACTTCATGCTTGTGCACAATCAAGCAACTACTAGATGACCACCTCTCTGTCACCCTCGTGCTCAGTGAAACTCGCCAAGATCAGGTTAAACACGGGAATTTAAGTAGTTTGACCCTCCCTTTAACATATATAAAGGATCTAAACCCTAGGAGCCTCCATCCATCAGAAGACACACGAAAAATAGAAAAAGTTAGACTTTTAGAGACTAGAAAAACAAGGGAAACACATAATCTACCTTGGAAAAATGGCGACAACATCAAGATTTAGAATTTTTCCAGCTTTTTGGAGTAGAAAGAAGGAGTTCTTGACTTTACCAAGCTTTGATTCTTTTCTCTTTATGACTTTTATTGTGAAAAACATGGATTTTTTTGGATTGTTTATGATTTTGAGTAGTTACGCACCTTGTAGGAGTTGTTCTTGATCTTTTTGTAGAACTCTTGTTGTTTTGGATGCAATGAAAGATGTTTTGTGATGTTTATTGTGCTTATATCATACACCAGACCGAGACGGTGAGTGTGGGTATTTGAGTTGGGTAGTGTAACAAGAGTTAGCTCCCAATGGACCTAATAAATATTTAGGTTTTTCGAAATAGTGGAAGAGAGATCTTATTTGTTTGCTTAAAATCACCTACAGGAGTGCTTAAAATCTTGTTGAAGGATTAGGAGAAGTTGGTATCAATTGGGATCAGCTAATTACGCCTTGAAAGATGGTAATTAAACATTAGAAAATCTTAAGTTAAGCATAATTGGATCAAGAACACAAGAGGAAAGCAAAATGCGGATAGAGTAACTCCTAATTTTAAACCTTAGCCATCAAGTTACGACATTTTCCCTTAATTGGTTGTTTATAGCTAGTTTAGTTAATTTTCATTTAATTTCCAGTTTTAATCTTTTGAAATCATTTTTTTAATGGATTAGAATTAGTGATGCTATCTCTAGACTTACTAACTTTTCCTAATCCTTCAATAAGATTTTAATCACTCCTATAGGTGATTTTAAGCAAACTGCTAAGATCTCTCTTCAATTATTTGGAAAAACTTGAATATTTATTAGGTCCATTAGGAGCTAACTCTCGTTACACTACCCACACTCACCCTCTCGATACATTGTATGGTATAAGTAAAATAAATATCGTAAAACATCTTTCATTGCATCCAAAATAACAATAGTTATAGTTCAAGAACAACTCGTACAAGGTGTTTAGCTACTCATAATCATAAACAATCTAACAAAATCCATGTTTTTCACACTAAAAGTCATAAAGAGAAAAGAATAAAAGTTGTGTAAAGTCAAGAACTCCTCTCTACTCTAAAAAGATGGAAAAATTCTGAATCTTGATGTTGTCGCCACTTTTCCAAGGTAGATTATGTGTTTCCCTTCTTTGGCTAGCCTCTAAAAGTCTCACTTTTTCTATTTTTAGTGTGTCTTCTGATGGATGGAGGCTTATAGGGTTTAAAGCCTTTATATATGTCAAAGGAAGGGTCAAACCATTTAAAATCCTATATTTGACCTGATCTTGGTGAGTTCTACCTGAATTCTCTAAGTCGATCGTGCACTGCTGTCTAACAGCTTTCTACACTCTTCACTCTTTTTTCCATAACTTCTTCTTCGGACCTCTAATTGAGTTAAAATTTGAACTGCAAACTCCTCAGACATTGTCCTTTCTCTCCACCAGATTTCATTGTCATTTGAATTCTCTAAGTCTACCTAGTGGTGCCATTAAATCATCTATACCACATTCACAGCTGCAAATCTAATACCCACACAATTCATCAACAAGGTGCATCAATCCATCCTACAAATAGGCTCCAAAACTACCCTTAAACACTAGATAGTGTAAAGAAACAACTAAATAATTCAAAGATCAAGAAAAGATGCAAAATATCAAATAAACTAGAACTAAAACACACAAAGAAATACTTAAAAAACATGAAAACACACTAGAAACATAACCTAAAAACACACTTATCAATGAGTTAATGTTAACAATTTTATTATGAAAAGTCAGTAGAAGACTTCTTATTTGAATGTTCCAAATTTCTAGCAATGTTAATTTTGTGATCTATCTAGTGTGACTGCTTCATATGATAAGGTTGAGAAAGTTAAGTATGTATGTACAATGTTTAGGGGATGTATAAACATCCTTTACGGCTCCAAAATATGATCGCTTCTATATACATAAACATCCCTTGTAGAATCCTCTAATGTAAATAGTTATGCAATTGTGATTTAGCTTTAATTTATCTTAATAATTAACTTGTTAGTTTTGAGCTAGTCCAATATATATATGGTTTCATAAAATATATTTTCAATAAATTCAAATGTTTGTATGCTAAAAGATTTGGCCTGTTGAGAACAAGAGTAAAAATATGTTGACTAGTTAAATTAGCTAGTAGTATGCACTTTTATAAACTCTGATGGTCAAATAATAAGGCATTGTGTAACATTGAATTGATTTCAAATAAAGTTTAAGATTTTAAACCATAAAAGATTGAAACCTTCAAAGAAATATGTATTTCCTTTGAAGTGTCCTATCTTATATTAAGATATTCCTCTAGAACTGCCTAGAACATTTGACTACCTAATTGATATATGCATGTATAAGAATAAAAAGGCTATAAGAATAAAAAGAGGCTTTCATTGGTCTACAAAGCTTTAAGTTAAAAACCCACCCCAATTCTATATCCCCAGTTAGCTCCTTTGAGCCATAACCTTATTCTTTTATTTTATAACTATAATACAATCCAAATTCTCTATTTAAACATCCTTACATATTATGTTGTGGTTTAAAGAATTTTGGTTTATTGATATATGTATTCATAAAAAAATACTAAAAAAAGAAAAAGTAAGAAAGATAGCAGCAAGAAAACTCAATGTGATGGGAATTGTTCTTCATATGATGTAATTAACCATTCCCAAGTGAGTTAAATGAAATATTCGAACTTATACATTTTTTTACCTATATATGTTTTGATGCCTTGCTAATATTTCTGATTTTAACCATTTTACTTTGAATTGTTAAGTCTAATTTTAACCTCATTACATGTTGAAATAAAATCATATTGATGGATACATCTGTATACTATAAATGGTAGATATTTGGTGTAAAAACAATCATATGGTAAATATGTACATAAATATTTGTTGCAGAAGTAGCCTTCATTCTCTAACAGACATTTCATCAAATAGTTAGTAGGCTTTCTTTAAATACGCATGGAAGGTTGAAAACAAATGTCGACCCATACACATCCAACACAGAAACATAATTCACCATCTTCTAAATACAACCATAAACAAAAACCTATACACTATAAGAAAAATATAAAACTCATATAAACTCCTAAACGTAGTAGTATAACAGAGCACAAGAAGGAGGGTTCTTGAAAATAGAAAATAAGAACAATACCAACATAGGTAACGTTGCTTCTTCGACTGTAACAACAACAATAGAGGGGATGACGCTTATTGGACAGTGAATGAAGAGAAAATATGACGGATAACATGAAAATGAAGAGAGGATCTTTTTGGTGTTAATAACCTAATAAAAAACAACATTTTTCAGTTAATTTGAAAACAATATACCATTTGGCATTGATTCAAAATATTGTCGTAAAATGGTGGCCATTACCATTTGGTTTGACCTTTGGCAATGGCATTAATATAACATTATATTAATTACCATATATAATTATATTTATTGCAATGTAATTAAAAAATAATTGCAATATAGTAAATAATTGAAATCAATATTAAATATTAATATTGTATTCTTAATAATCAAATTTAATATTATTGATATTGATTGTAAGTCTAAAAATAAATTTAGTTAATAACAATAAGAATAATGTCATTTTAAAATTTTATAAAACTATAAACACAAATTAATTTTTATTACATAAATTAATTCTTTTTTAATATCCTTTAAAATATATGATTTGACAATTTTATGTGGTGTCACAAAACTCTATTTCCTATATGTAAATTTTATACTATTTTATAGAATTCATAGATTACAAAAAAGTTTGGTAAATATAAAAATCAATATGTATGAAAAGACCAAAGGATAACTATTTGGATGATTTAAGAAATTAGTCACCAAATATGTCCTTTTCCGACGATTCCTATAGATCTATTCTAGGCATTTTATCAATTTCCTAAGACCTAAGACTTATCTCTAAGCATTTTTTCTTTTTAAAGTCCTAAGATTCACTTTAATGATATAAATTCATTTTAAGCCCTATCACATAGGTATAAGCATTTTCTACATTTTTAGTCCTAAAACTCAACTCTATGAATATCATTTAATTTTAAAGCTATAAGATTCATTTTAGGTATACCAAGTTCATTCCTTGCCTTAGGACCCAACATCAGGTGGTTTAATTTCAAGACTTATAATCTATTATAGGAATTTTCTTTATTTAAATCGTAAGATCCTTTCTAGAGATTCTACTTTTATTTTAAGATGTAAGTCAAACATAAAATCTTAGGCCTATATCTGTATGTTTTAAACTCAATTCAAGTTTCAAATATAAACTCAATTATTTTATTAGCAGTAGGTAAAATAAAAAAGCTCCTAGGCCTTCAATCATTTTTTTTCAAATTTTAGTTTATTTTCAAAATCACACCCAATAATGTTGGATTGAAAACAAAAGCATACTAGATTTGGCTAAAACAATAAATTTCAAAACTTTTTTCGAAATCAAAATGCGCTGAAGCATAATAACCAAATCAACATATTTAAGTCATACATGATACGGTATAAGGAAAATAGCTAACATAAGAACAAGATGGAAATTATACCAACTCCTTGCTACAGCTTTGACTCCTCGCTTTTGTATCCTCTCCTTGTTAATGTATCCTCTCCTCGTTATTATATCCTTAACCAATCCGATCTATCACTTATTCTCCTTAGATAACTTGGTTAACAAGATCCTTTGGTGGAAAAGGAGAAGAAATCTTGAAGAGATTTTCCTTAGTTGAAAGAAGCCAAAAATGAGACTCTTCTTATTAATGTTTCGTCTAGCTTATGCAAGAGAGGAGAGAGTGAGTCAAAAATGCAACAACCCCTTTTCTTCCTTTTCTCAATTTTTGTTAAAGATGAAAGAAAGAAGTGAATTGCATCCAATGCATCACTTCATCTTTAATCAATAATAAAGAAGCAAACAAATGAGACACTCTCATTTGTTTAAGATGACTATATGAAAAGACCAATAACCTAAATGAGACCATCTCATTTTCGGTTATGAGATGAAAGAAGGGAGAGAGTACATCAAATGCACCTCCTCCTTCTTTAATAAAATGAATGCTAAATGGTTACATGCCATCATTAAAAGAAAACCATTAGACCATTTAATGATAAGATCATTACTCCATTTAATGATGTTGAAGCATGATAAACACCTATCTTAAATTTAGCAATTCAAGGCTAAATGTGCAGCTGCACATTTAGCTATAAAACCGAAATTTACCCTCCTTTTATTTCTAATAACATTGTTTCAATTTTATTAATCTAATTAATCAAATCAAACCAAAGTCCAGCCCAATATTAAATGTTCATTCGGACTTCTAATTAACAATTAAGTAGTGTAAGCCCAATATTCAATCATAGGCTTTAAAACCTAATTTAATTAACTCTTACTTAAATTGTTCCAGTATTATTATTCCGAATCTAGCTCAATCCTTTCTTCTTTTTCATTTCCGGTAATCTCTATTTAAATTTCTTACTTTGTTTGATAACCTTCCTAGAAGTCAAGTGGGGAATCTAATTGGACTTATATAATTCAAGCTCCAATAAGCCTAGAATTACTTTAATCTCATTAGAATTAATTCCAACTTATTAACCAAATGTCATTCCGCTAAAGACAATTAGTTGAATTCTTGAATTACTAAATATTATGAGAACATATGTTTTAAATAATATGTCCAATTGCAAACTCTATTATGAACCATATTATAACCATCCACACAATAAAGTGTAAAATTACTGTTTTACCCTTATGTTGGTTTTTCCTTCAAGATCTTCCACTTTACACTATATGGTGATTAACACACAAGATCTCATCTTAGTGTTAAGACTTGATGGGTAGCTAGTCTATCAAACTACTAGCGCCAGTTTAATCACCAATCTCCATAAAACATCTAGTAGTGATGATATGTAGCACCCATCTCTCATAGTGCATATTCCCGAACATACCGACGGTATTCAAGAACATACTCTACGAGGGTAGCATGCTAGAATAATTAGTCAATCAAACTCATTATAATTTTTTTCAAAACAACACACACACATATGCGGAAAATCAATAATGGAACTTTCAATCCATTTTATTCATGAACATTTTCAATCGCAGTGTTACAACCATTATACATATCATCAAAATTTCAATAGCCACTTGGGCCCATTATAAATACAAAGTACTTGTAGTTATAATGGTATTACATTACAAAATTATTTACATACACATGGTAAAATACTTGTGAATACATATTTTGATACAAAAATAATGAAATACAAATGCAAATGCAAATTGATCTCCACCTCTATTTCTTACTCGAATGCAGTGGCTAGACTCCAATTTGTCTAACTGGAGATCTTCTCTAAACTTGAAAAGCCACGTTGCAATTTTGGTGAGTTTTGCGAACTCAGTGAGTTAACCATCCTAGATGGTTCACTCAAATCATATAACACATCACATCATATTTTCACATAATTCACATCACTTTATTTATCATGTAGCATTATAAAACATTTACTTCACATATTACATTCAGAGTAGTCAAGCAGATCATTTTGATTATTTAAAGCAGATATATCAATTATAATTTCAATGCACATGAGACACGCTTTTATTTATTACTTTGTTGTGACCAAGTGCCTTTTTATTAGCTCATATCCCTTGTGGATACTGAGCTTATATTAGATAATGTCCCATATCCCTTAGTGGATACTAGGTACAATTACAACTAAGCCAAAGGCTTTTATCAGATCCTTAGCTTTAAGCTCTTTTGATTGGCGACTCTAGTCACAACTGCCTTTATCTTTCATGCATTCATGTACTGAAATGCATCACATATATTCAGTGAATCAAAAGTGCTCCGTATTATACAATTATATTCACTATTGCATTCTCATTCACAATTTTCCTCAGACCTTGATTCGGCATTCAACAATCAAGATAAGTATCACTTATTTCGTTAAATTCATATACAAGGAGCATACCCTATGATTTTTATATGCATCAAACACTTTGGACATTCAATTTCCAGAATCAGTACAATCACATCCACATTGCATATCAATCATATCAGTAGTCATTCCATACAAAAATTTAAAACAAAACAACAATAAAATGAGACCAACTAAGTTGACTCATAGTACACTCTAGAATAGCATTAGCTTCCATGATCCGGAAACGTCTGGATGCGGACTTTCTATCCTGTATTATCATTATGCAAAACATATATTGCATATACATTATTAATTTCATAATCTTATGAATACTCAATCACATACATATATATTTATATGTGTTATGTATAATACGTGCTCAATGGTAATCCCAGCTATATTATCTAAATTCACACCTTATGCTCATTCTCATTTCATAATTCATATACGTATAATTGAAATAAGGTTTACACTCCATTTGCACATGATCATTCTAAGTTCCCTATTCAATCTTTACCCTTTGTATGTGTCTAGCTTATTTTTAGGCTTACACCTCAAGAACATTTGGTTATTCTAATATCATAACTCAATTTCTTTTCATTCTCTTTTATCACATTATAAGCTCTAATAATACCCAATTCTCATTAACATTTAATTAATACATATTACTCAAATCCTTTGAATCATAACTGCAATCATATGAACATCTTTATTCCCATTATACTCATGCCTTTGGTACTTTGATATTATCAGTTCATTCATTAAGCTATAACCCCAATTATCTCTTCATACACATCACACATTTAATCACTTAATCCAAACATCATTCTAGGTTCAATTCAAGCCTCATTCTAGCCTAAATTAAGGCTAAATGACTAGTGAATGACCATTTGGTGGACATCCATGTTTGCTGAGCGAACCTTTATGGATCTCTTACAGAAAATTGAAAGTTTGACCCTCTAGGCACCAAAATTTCTTCTTGGGGTCTTCATAGAACTTATAGATCTCGAAGTCCTATTTCGAAGAACACTTAAATGACCTCAATCAGAGTTCTACAGGAAAAGTTATGCCTCTTTCCCTAAAGTATATCCAATTGCATCTATATTTTCCAGATTTCTAACTCTTTACTAACTACATTCAACGACTTATGCTTGATCTATCATTTCTAACTCAATTAATCATCATTTTCCCACTATTCTAACTATATTTCAACTCAATATCATCCATAAACAATTTATAATTCATGATTGATCATGATCACTAATAACAGAGCATACACATATATACATTCATCATCAACTTTTTGCACATATCCATCTTTATTTCCACTTTCATTTCACTTCTAACTATCTCCTTAATTTATCTCATTTCAAGAACATAACTCAACATCTTGGTTAACATAACCTTCACTTTCATTATACCTTTAATTTTCAACTCATAACATCTACATAACAACTCATCACTCATAGTTTTCATACTCTCAAAATAGAATACAAACACATGTATTCATTCATCAATTTTCTACACCATGTACTCAACTTCAAGTCAAAATTCAAAATTCTTAAAGACAGATTATGAATTCGATGTCTTCATGAAAAATTTATCCATATGTCTCTAATTTAATCTAAATAAAAAATCATCTTATTTGGATATCTACAGAACAAGTAATGACTAAATCACAGATGCATAATCAGTGGAAAAATGCTACAGCTAACATTTTTCTAGCACCCTTTAAACACCATTTACTTAATTAATCCAACATTATACCATTCCATAATCTATTACCCATCAAAACACCAGAGCAAGACATGAATCTACGCACATTTCTCATTAACATTTTTGCATGAACCCATCCTCAATTTATGAACATTTAACCTCTAACTATCATCAAATATGCTCCATTCAACAAATCAAGAAGAGTTAATTCTTATACTTTCTTATTTAGCTTCAAGATCTTCAAACTCTTCAAGATCTCTCTTAACGCTAGCTTTCTTCTCTCGCACATGCATCATCATTCAAGGGTTGTAGGGTTAGCTGTTTAGTAAGAAATAAAGAAGACAACAAAATAATAGTAGCAAATGTAAGTTGGAAGTAAGCTTTAACATTGATGGTTAGGTTGGGAGAATATTGTGAGTGAGAAGAAGAGAAGAAGAAAGCAAGTAGCAGGGAAAATGAAAGACAAAATGAGATATGGTTTTTCATATGTAAATGACGTGGATGAGTTTAAAAAGCAATGTACCAATTACTTGGTGGGTGTCATGACATATGTCATGACACTCCCCACATAAAATCAAATTAACACCTTGTAATACCATTTAATCTCTAGTCTATTTGTCATCCAATTTCTAATCCAATCATCTCCTAATTTTCAATGACATTTGTTAGTAAATCTCAAAGTCATTTATACAAATTCCCATTGCAATTTGACAGTTAATTCTACTACCATTTATCAATTATCTTGCCATTTGGCATTTTTCCTACTCCAAAAATACTCATAATTTTAGGAAATTCTCATATTTCACCAAAAATTCCAATTCACTACTTACACACTCCAACTTAATTTTTAAGACACATAATCCATAATTCACATTATAATCACATTAAAAAATTTATTTATACCTAGAAAATGTCAAATGAGTGCATGAACAATTCATTATAATGTGTACAATAATCAAATTCTCATGTGTATATGCTAAAATTATGTATGAGCATGAAATGCATTTTTCTAATCTCTCATTGCTATTTTATTAATTAGACAAATCTAGGGTTCTAACCCTTAGTATGGGAATGGGATGTTATATGATATCACTATAAACCCTTTATTTGAGTGAATGTTCCCTCATACATGTTTCAATTAATAATTCCAATATGGAAACGCTAGATTGATACTCTATAAAAATCCATTCCGATCATATCAAGAATTATAATGAAACACATATGAGTTTACCACTCATCAAGATTGTGGTTTGTAGTAAAAGAACGCTAAGGTGTATGTTCTAAAATTAAAGTAATGACCTACCTTATTCTTTAAAAACATATGTGATTTTAGATTCATCTAATAGTGCCATTATCAATAGTCAACTAATATCATAAT
>JAOQMP010102732.1:0-14944 GCA_027563575.1 Erythroxylum pedicellare
CTTTGTTTTCTTCAACTCATTCTATATGTGAAACCCATTAAGTTCCCAAATACATTGGCAATTATTATAAATTATAATTATAATTATAATTAGATAAATTAAACTCCGTTTAATTTATCTTTAATTCTGTAATTAAAGAGTTTGTAATCATTGATCAAGATTGACGTCTAGTAACGCATCATGATCATCAAAATATTTAGGAATGTCAAAGTGGTTTTAATTAAACTTTCTATGTATGGTTTTTTTCGTATAATTTAATCCTTTCATTATATAATATTCTAATTAGACATAAAGCATGAAATTAATTTCTACTTGATTCTGAGTCCAGTCATATTAGTTCTCCATCATTAACAGTTTATTCAATTAATGACATTTGTAAACTATTTACCAAGGATTTTTCGAGTCAATACTAATTGAGAACAATGAAAAATTCTCCCTAATTACTTTAAGGCGATGAATCTTATCTTGATCACAAAACTACTTCCATATAGTTCATGCCGCATCTAGTGACTATAAATAGGTCATAAATAGTATCAAAACATAGCAATCCTTATACAAGATAACTTTGGTGATCTCAAATCAAAGGATCACTTATACAATCATCACAATGAGAATTTCATGGATATACAAGTAATGTTCCAAATGGATTTCTCATATCGAGTATGTTCAGTGAAATTGTTCTCTAACAAGCCTTCTCACATTTGTTTAAGGATCTCCACGCTTTAGCCTGTGAGATCGACCAGTTCTTTTATAAGGAAACACAAAACATGTGCTAGTCTTTTTACATTATATTAATGTTCAATCTTAACAAAACAATGTCTAGGAATAATTTAGGGGTAATACATCAATGCAATATGAATCTCATAATTATAATCTCAATATAATTTCATTTGCAATGTATAATTATCCTGTGAACATTGTCATATACATATAAATATGTACAAGAAAAAGAATGTCTTTTAAACAATTGTCACTAAAATACAACCAAAATGATTGGCTGTAGGGTATAAACCAACACTTAAATCTTAGCATCAAGAGTTTCCGATACAAGATTAAATTTCTAAGTGAAGCAATACTTGTTAGACCCTGAAATTTTTTACAATTATTACCAATTTATTTGTTTAATTATTTACTTACGATTTGTTTGTCTATTTATTCATTTTTAGAATTAGGTCATTAAATTAGCAAGTATGAATAGAAATTTGAAATTTGAAATTTGAAATTTGAAATTTGAATGAAGAGCTAGAATTAAGTTAGAATTAATATGGGGTATAATAGGCTAAGTTGTTAATAGGCTTGTGTTAAATAAAAGGAGGGGTAAATGGGGAAAGCTAAGTTTAATGAGGGGAAAAATGGGAAGAAAGCCAAATAAAAAAGGGGCTTGAATTAGAATAAGGGAGAGAGAAACGTGAGAAGCCTTAGAGAAAGTAGAAAAAACGTAGAGAAAGAGGAGAAGAAGGGGAAAATCGTGGAAGAAGCTAGGAAAGTGAGAAAAGAAGAAGAAAATAAGGGAAATCATCTTGTCAAGGTAAGTTTATCTTCTTCTTCTTGCTTTGTTAGAGAAAGAGTTAGAGAGAGAAAGAGTTTTGTGTAAAGAATGGGTATTGTGTTGGAAGAAGATGATTTAAGGGTTTCGAAACTAGGTGTTGGTCTTTTTAACTTAGATAGACCATGGATAAGTTAGTGCTAAGCTCAATTTAGCAATTGTTTCATTTTTGTGATTTTGAAGCTTTTGAATTTCATGCAAAATTGGATTGAATTGAGCATGATATTTGATTGTGTTTGGCTGAGAGAGGAGCCGTTTCATAGTCATATGCACGTCGACATAAATCTTCTTCCAGCTGCCCACTTGTGGCATACGAGATCCGAACAGTAGACTCCTTTCATTCACGGTGTAAACTTCAGACTTAAATAGTGGACTCGTTTAACAGACATTATGTCGGTTAAATGGACCTTCTCGGGTCAAAAATGGCCCTCAATCCTGTGAATGTTCGTTAGGCGGACATGTATGTCCATTTGACAGACATACACTATACACTTGCGGAAATTTGCATTTTTTACCTTCTAGATTGGAACAAATCACTTTTTTGGTCATCATAAAAATTGTAGATCTAGAAGTATTCTTTAAACTAGTCTAAGAATGATGTCAATCAGAGGTTTATGGAGAAAGTTATGCCAATTATCCCTGGAGAGGTATAATATGATTGAGGATATAAACATACTTGATTCTTTTGGCCATAACTTCATCAACCGACCTCCAAATGAAGTGATTCTTGAAGAAATAGATTCCTAATGCATTTTTATACCTTTACATAAAAATTTGTATATTTTGGTGTTGATTTGAAAAAGAGTGATGGAAATAAAATGAGGGATCGGTTGGAAGAGCATAACCGGGTTATGATCATACTTTAGGTTTTTAGGCATATCTTGAGCTATAGAGTTCCAAATGATGTGGCTCTTATTTCAAAATAAACTAGAGACATAGTGCTACAATTGTTTTGGAGAAGTCAAATTGTTAGTTGGTGTTTAACTGGTGTGTGCACATCACCCTTATGGGATGATGACTAATGAGGGCTTATTGAAATAACCCTACAAGGAAACCCGCTCACGCTTTATGACTCCTGAATGATAGTTGGGCTCCGAAAATGGGGCTCAACAATAATTCTTTTATGATATCAATTTTATACTAATTATTGTACTAATATAAGTAACAGAAAAAATAAAGAACCAAAAAACATACGAATTTATATAGTTCAATAAATTTTTTTATCTATGTCAAAGTTAAAAATATGTGACTATTATAACAAAGTTGATACAAAGAGAAGTATGAAAACTATTTTTTATACTAAAAGTATAGCTTATAGGAAAAGAGATAGAGACGAATAAAATCCAACCTTGTATTTTAGATTCCAAATTGAAAACAAATAAGAACTTCATTGAATCAACATTTTTAAATCATTTGTAAGGAACACACTTATGATTGTATCCCATTCGATTGGATACCTTTTTTTTCAGTTTATGTAATACAAATTTGGGTTTATGAAATTCGAGTTCTTTTTCATTTGGATACGACACCTACAATTATGGCTCAACACCAACTTTGAACTTTCTCGCCTCACCATCACTGTAATTAGGTTCACCTCACCATCAATGCCAAGTCTCATATTAAACAGAATAAAAAGGAAAATTTGAAAATTTGGATTAAAAGGAAATATATTAAGGAAAATTTAGCTGATTAAGTTGGATTGTAATAAACGTTAAAGGTTATTGGTATACAAGAAGACCCTTCATCTGTTGTACAGTTGGTGTTTAACGAAAGGGGTTATTTTGATCTTATAAACCATTATTAATATATTAGATTTTATTTTTATATTATTTAAGTTGTATGTGAGATAAAACTCGACAATAGAGTTTGAGGTGCTTAAATATTATAAATTAAGGAGTTTATTCAATCAAATTTTGAATTTGAGGAGTTAAAGCATATTACATACTGAAGACATTTAGTTGAGATTTTTCTTTCTCTTATGCATATAATATTGAGTAATTAACTCATCCATTTATCCACCTATAAAGTATCAAAGATATGCACTATAATAAAGTAGACTTTTGGATAAAAGAATGTAGCTAATTGTATTAAAAACATCGCTATAGTTATTTATGATGTTCCTATTTTGTCGCATAAAGTGTTGCTAATTCCCTATAACTGAAAACTGTATGCAATGTTTTTAAAAATCATAGACAAAAACTATTATCTATGAAAAAAAAATTAGCTAAAAATCAAATCTTAGTAGGGAAAAATTTACTACCAAATGAAAAATGATGAAAAATTTAAAACAAAAAAGATTAGGAAAATGATTTGTTATTAGCCTCATGCAAGCTAGTGTTTGAAAGAACATTAAGCTTCTATTGTAACACTAAAAAGGGAATAGAATGCAATGGTTTTGTAAGAACATTAGCAAATTGTTGAGAAGTTGATATATGATGTATGAATGGAGATTTCTTTCAATCAAATCATAAAAAAAACAATATATCAATTTTAATATGTTTGGTACAAGCATGAAGATAGGATCTGCAACAAGAAAGGTAGCGCCATTGTTGTCATAGTACAAAATTGGTTTAATGTAAGAGAATCCAAGTTCACTAAGTAGAGAATTTAGCTAATATAGTTCAATGATAGTTATAACAATGCTCTTGTATTCTACTTCCTTATTAGATCTTCCCACAATAGGTTGTTTCTTAGAACACTAATAAATTAAAGAGAAGCCAAAGAAAATGCAATAACCAGATGTAAATTGTCTATCATCAGGACATCCAAGCCAATCATCATCAGAGTAAGCAATGAAGGTGAAAGTAAAAGGTTTAGTTAAATGTAACCCATAGGATGGGGTAGAGTGAAAATACTGAAGAATAAGCGTAAATATTATCTAGTGAATATTAGTGGGACAATGTAAGAATTATGAAACTTTGTTAAAAACAAATTGGATATCTAGTCAAGTTAGACAAAGGTATTAAAGAGCTCTAACAATACTACAGTATTCAGTAAGATTAGAAAGAGAAGGTTATGATTATTAGAAAATGGTTGAGTAGGGCTAATGGGTGTGGAGACAAGTTTGAAAGAGTCAATGTTTGTACAATGAAGAAGGTTACAAGTGTATTTAGATTATGTGAGAAGAATGCCAGTGAGTGTAAAAGTGGTTGCGATGCCCAAAAAGTAGTAAAGAGGACCTACATCTTTTATGGTGAAAGTAGAATGAAGAATGTCAATGATGGTTTGAATGAATTATTGTAAAGAAGCAGTCACCAAGATATCATCGATGTAAACAAGGAGAAAATTGGTTTGAATTAATGTGAAGTGAATAAAGAGAGGTGTATCAACTGTTAAAGAAGTAAACGCAAGGTTAGCAAGTTTATAACTTAATTAGTGAAACTAAGCTTTAGGAGTTTGTTTAAGACTATAAAGAGCTTTAAGTAAATGAAACATATAATAAGGATGATGAAGATCAGCAAAATTAGGTGATTGTTGCATAAAAGCAGGTTCTTGTAAGTTTCCATGAAGAAAAGCATAATTAACATCAAGCAAACGAATGGACCAGTTTTAGCTAAGGCAAATATGAAAATGAGGCGAATGATGGTTAGTTTGAAAAATGGACTAAATGTGTCAGTATAATCAAGACTGGGTGATTGATAATAACCTTTAGTTACGAGGCATACTTTATAGTAATCTAGGGACCCACCATGATTATGCTTTGTATAGAAGACCCATTTACATCCAATAATATTTGCATCTAGAGGATAGGGACTAAGAGACCAAGTATTATTATGATGAACAGCTTTTAACTTATCAAGCATGGCTTGTCTCTAATGAGGAAATTTGTTTGCATGAGTAAAAGAAATAGGGTTTAGGTCAAGAGACATAGGAAAAGTGGTGTTATAAGTAATATGGTCAGGAAATTTTTTTAAGATCGAGTATAGTCCCAAGTGAAAGTGACCTTTAGATGAGAAAAGGAGGATGATTGATAAGGAACAGGTAGAATAGGTAGGGAAGAGGGTACAAGAGGTGTGGTTGAGCCAGAAGTAGTCAAGATAGGTAAGACAGGAGAACTAGAAGGTTGAAGGAGCTGATGGTAATTGAAATTGTAGGAGGGGAAGATGAGTTAGGTTGGAGATTAGGAAATTGAGTTTCAAGAAATCTAACATATCGAAAAATGTAAATTTTATTGATGGAGGTAACAAAACATTTGTATACTTTATAACTGGAGACGTATCCTAGGAATACACATGAAATGGATTTGGGTGTGAGTTTATCCATTTCAGTGTAAGCAAGAAAAGGAAATCATGTGTAACAAAAAACACAAAGATGAATAAGATTAGGACAAGAATTGAACAACATTTTGCGAGGATATTTGCAATGTAAGGTAGATGATTAAAAGATTTATAAGGTAAACAACAATGGAAAAGGTTTTGTACCAAAATTGCTCCGGAAGAGAAATGTAGATATGAAGAGTGATTCATGTTTCAGTTATTTCACAAATTTTTTTTCAACAACACCATTTTGTTTTGATATATAAGGACGGGAAATACAAAAGGAAATGTCGTGGGTGGTAAGAAAAGTAGCAAAAAATCCTTTGATGAGTTTAAAAACTCCATCGCATTAAAACATTTTGCTTTTTGTACAGAATAAGTTTTTAGTAGTGGTTTTGAAAATTTGAAAATTTTGTAATGTTTGAAACTTATGTTCTGGAGGAAAAATCCAGGTGTAATAACTAAAATCATTGATAAAAATTATAAAATATTGTGATCTAGAAAGTGATAACAAAGATGATGGTCCCCAAATGTCATAATGAATAAGTTAAAAAGGTGTAGTGGATGTATAAAAAGGAAGCTAACAACTATTTTTTAAATATGTGAATTACAATCGATATGGTTACGAGACAATGGATTAGATGTAAATAATTTTGAAAATTTTGAGTGCATGGATGACTATGATGATGATGATAGAGGTGTGAAGAAGCACATTAAGCAGCAAAGGCTATAAGATTTGCGACATTGACAGGAACTTTGAGAGGGTAGAGATTATTATGGATGTTTCTTATAAGAAGTGGAATCTTTGTGGAAAGATCCTTTACAACATAACTAAAGGGATTAAACTTAATTAAACAAGAATTTTCTCTAGCAAATTAAGCAATAGAAAGTAAATTGGAAATGAGGTTAGGCTTAATGAGAATATTATTTAAGTGTAATGGTTGAAAATTTGTAGCGAAAGATAAGGAACCTTTAGAGGTTATAGGAAGAGTAGTAACTACTTAATTAGTACCGTGATATGGATGAATGGAGTCAACGATATTGTAATTGGCTGTTATGTGGGAAGAAGCACTGGTATCTAGAAGCCATTTGATGATTTCATTGGGGGAATAGGTAGAGGGATTTGGTGGAGGATTAATATGTAAGGAGGAGAAAGTTTCTTGAATTTGTAATGGGTCAGATGAAGGATTGGAAAATTTGTTGAAGAATTGCATGTAGAAAAAATGACAAATAGTAGTTATATGACCAAATTTATTTTACAAATTTAACATTTTGGAGGTTGGGAATCAGATTTGGGTTGAAAAATGGAACTGCGAAATGGGTTCAAATTGTTTATATGACTGGACCGTTGGAGGTATGGAATAGGTTGGGTATAATGGATTTGATGTGGCAATTGGGTTTGGGTGTTTTGATTAGGGTCAAAACATGGAACATTATGTAATAGGCCAACCTAAGGTTGATTAAAAGAATACTTAAATGGGTCTTGGTGTCCAAAATGCTCATGATGCTGGTGCTGGGAACTAAATCTACCACCACTACTATAAAGGAAGGGATGACATCCTTGTTGAGTAGTGAAGTCATGTTTGGTGGGGTTCGATGGAGGGACAACAATCTTTTTTCATGAAGCAACAACTTTGCTTACAGATCAGAGAAGGAAGGATGGGTTTCACAATTCTCCATTATGGAGATGAAGGCTTCATATTCTAAGGGAAATCTATTGATGGTAAAGAGGACCAGGTATGTCGATGAGATTAGATCTCCTATGGTTTCCAGGTCTTCAACTATAGTCACAATGCTCGTAAGTTAATCAACAATGATGGAATAACCCTTTCAAGTAGTGTGAAGATGATGATGAAGAAGAGATCTCTGAGCTATTTTTTTGAAAAAAGTGAGTTTCAAGGTCTATCTAAAAACTTCTAGTAGTGCCGCAATTGAGGGAAAAAGACGCTAGATTAATTTTTCCTTTCCTTCCCTTCTAAAAATTTTACTAAATGGGAAGACATTTCATCAATTGATGCATGATATTTGGACAGTTGACGTGAGTTTATTTAGTTGTTAAGTGTTAATGTTTTTAGTTATGTTTGTGGTACTTTTCATTCTTGGTTTAGTAGTTTATTTTATTTTTTAGGCAATTTTGATGTTTTGTTAAGTATGAAGGAACAAGGAGCAAGATGATAAAAGTTAGCAAAAAAAATAAGGAAAAATGTATCTGTTGCGATAGTGAGAGAGAATGGTGCGAGAGAGACCAAGGTACGGTCGCGAGTCATTACAGTGCGATCGCGACATCAATGGGTCTTCTAGAGGTAGCTTTGGGTGAGATCACGAGTTAGTAAGGTGCGATCGCACTCAGGAATTTTGACCAGGAGATAGGCTATTCACATATAGGTGCGATCGCAAGTGTCATGGTGCGATCACAATACGTAACTTAAGGGGCAATTCTGACATTTCCTTATGTGTTTAAATGAATGGTGAGCGGTTAAAAGAAGTCTTCAACATGCGAGAACATGGGGGGAGCTGTTACAATTCAGTGGAGGTGGACAATTATAAGAGGACTCATCAAGTTAATATAAAAGGAGGGCCACTAAATACAAAAGGATACGAAGAGGGGTACAAAGAAAAAAAGGAAGAAGAAGCAAGAACAACGAAGAGGAAGTGGGAGCTTTGCGTTTTAATATTTTTAGTTTATGTTTTGGTTGCTTATTATGAGTGTTTTCGAGTTCCTTTATTTGAAAAATTGTTTCACCCTTTAGGGTGAATCTTGTTTTTTGAACTTCTACTATGTATGGTTTGCTATTCTTATGAATAGTTTTTGGTTGATCTTTATGAGAGTTGAGTTCTTCTTTAAAGCCATACAAATTAACTTACATGCTAAGAGATTAGTGTCCAAATTTTATTCCTCAAAGGTTATTCAGTTCATCTTTGTTTTATTTATATCTGAATTAAGAAATTTACATGTTGATAAAATAGAGTAGGTAATTCAAACTTGAGAGAGAAGAATTACTTCTTAGGAAACTTGGATTCAGATTTATCTTAGCAGAATATTAGGATTCAGATTTACCTTATTAGGAGTTGATAACAATTTTTGAGTTCTTTAATCTTGTGATTTCATGAAATCAATTTCTTTTCTTGAAGAATTAGTTATGTCCAGAAAGTTTAATTGTAATTTCTTATTTTTATATCACTTTTAATTTCTAAATCTTTTTATTATTAAATTAAACAATCTGGAAAGAATTGATAGTGGTTCTTAGCATAAATCCTCGTGGGAACGATAAACATACTATAATAACTCTTACACATATGGTCAGGGTCCGAGTGCATTTTATTTTATTTTATAACTCTTCAAGTTCTTGGTGTCATTGTCGGGGATTTATTTAACATCATTTTTAGTTTAATTTAAGTAGTTCATTTCTTTGCAGGTGTATGTTTGGAAGAAAAATGGGGAATTCGATGAAGCCTTTGGTTGAACTCACGACGAAGTTTCCCGTTTACAAATAGCTCTACGTCAAGCTGCTGAAGACGCTCGTGTGACTGAAGCTGAAACACCAGAAAATATCATGGCAGAGGAACAAAGAATATTGATACATGTGGTTAGACCTGGATTTCGTCCAAATCAACAAAGTATGTCACGACCTGCTATGACAACAAATAATTTCAAGATCAAACTAACTTTATTACAGATGTTACAAGCAACAGTGTAGTTTTATGGGTTAGCAAACGAAGATCCAAATACCCATATAGCAAATTTCTTGGAAATTTGTGACACTTTTAAGTACAATGAAGTAATAGATGACGCAATTTGATTACGATTATTTCCATTCACTCTGAAAGATAAAGTTAAGGTGTGGCTAAATTCTCTTCCATCAGGTCCAATACTAAATAGACTGGGTTAGCTCAAGCATTTCTATCTAAGTATTTCCCTTTAGCCAAAATAGCGAAGATGATTAAGGAAATCACCAACTTCCAGCAACAAGATGATGAAACTCTATATAAGGCTTAGGAAAGGTTCAAAGAGTTACAAAGAAGTTGTCCTCACCACAATTTACCTAAGGAATTACTGCTACAAACTTTTTAGAATGGAGTTAACACCACCACTCATGGTACAATTGATGCAGCGACAAGAGGATCTTTAATGAAGAAGACAATTGATGCGACATATGATTTATTAGAGGAAACGGAAGCCACTAATGAATTGTGGGCATCAGCCAGGTCTCGATCAATGATAAAAGAACAGAAGAGGGTTTTGTCTCTAGATCCAGTCATTGCTTTATAGGTCGTAGTCGCAAATCTTGCAAAACAGATTAGCAGTTTCATCTTAAGTTCATCAGTGGCAGCAGTTCAAAGTGCATGTGAGTTATGCAATCAACAGGGGCACTTCACTGATGACTGTCCAATAGTTGCTACAGTTAAGCAAGCTAAGTTTGTGGGAAATAATCTTTTAGGAAACAACCCATTCTCAAACACTTACAACCCTGGATGGCAAAATCATCCCAATTTTTCATAAAGTAACAACAAAAACATAATAGGAGAGCAAAGACAGCTTCATCCTAGGAATCCATTTAAGGCTAATATTGAGAAATTTATGGAGATGATTGGAACTAAGCTGAAATAGAAAAAATTCACTCTTCGTCAATCCGCAATTTACAGGTTCAAATGGTACAATTGGAAACTTCTCTTGCTTAGAGGAATCTTGGAAGTTTCTCGAGTACCACAGAACTAAATCCAAAGAAGTCTTTAAAAGCTATATTTCTAAAGAGTGGTAAGGAGCTAGAAAATTAAGTAAAAAACAAAGTAGATGAGCAGAAAACAAAAGGGTGCGATAGTGAGTATGTTAAGGGTAAACATAGCGAGTCTTATAGCCGTGGTTGCAATAGCAAGGAATCAAAGGGCGATCTCACCCTAGGAGTTGAATCAGAACAGTAAGAATCAAACTTCGGGTGCGCTCGCGACAATGAAAGGTGCAATCGCATACACCATGAAATAGGTACAAATAAGCAGGCCAAAGCAAGTAAGTATGTACCACCTGTTCCTTTCCATCAACGACTTAAGAAACAACGGTATGATAGTCAGTTTGCCTCATTTCTTAAAAAGTTAAAAATTGCAAATTAATCTTTCTTTTATGGAGGTACTGGAACATAAGCCCAAGTATGCTAAATTTTTTAGAGATATCCTAACTCATAAGAGGTTGTTTATTGATAATGAGACGGTGTAACTTCCAAAAAAATGTATTTTAATTATTTCTAACGCTATTCCTTCCAAACTACAAGATCCTGGAAGTTTTACAATTCCTTGTATAGTTAGTGATAGACAATTTAAAAAATGTTTGTATGATTTGGGTGTAAGAATAAACATGATGCCTCGTTCATTCTTTCAGAAATTAGGTCTTGGAGAGGTTAAGCCGCCATCTATGGTGTTGCAACTAGCAGGTCAATCAATCAAGAGGCCATTTGGGATTTTAGAAGATGTGCTCGTAAAAGTGGACAAGTTTGACATTCCAGTGGATTTTGTGGTATTAGATTTCGAAGCTAACTCAGAATGTCCATTGATTTTGGGCCGTCCATTCCTCCACACAGGAAAAGCTTTAGTAGATGTCTATGAAGGGAAACTTATATTGTGTATTGGTGAGGAACAAGTTGAGTTTTGTATAAGGTCGGCCATGAAGCATCCAATAGATAATGAGGTTTGTATGAGGTTGATGATGTGGATGAATGTGTGTTGAGTATGGCAGAAAGCAAGGAGAAAGAAGTTTCTTTTAATCTGGATGTAGAGGTTATTGGTGAAAGTAAGGATGAATAAGAAAGAATAAAGAAGTTGCTGAGAGAAACAAATCCAGCTCCACCGTCCATTATGCATCCACCAGTTCTAGAGTTAAAACCGTTGCCTAGTCATTTGAGGTATGCATTTCTAGGAGAAGCGGAACCCTACCTATTACTGTTTCCAATAATTTGACAAATGAGTATGAACAATAGTTGGTGGAGTTAGTGAGGAAGAATGTTAGAGCTGTGGGGTGGCAGATTTCTGATATAAGAGGAATTAGCCCTGACGTAGTGATGCACATAATTTACTTAGAGGAAGGAAGCAAGTCTGAGAGGGAACGATAGAGGCGATTAAATCCAAACATGAAGGAAATCGTAAAGAAAGAGGTCATCAAATTATCGGATGCGGGCATTATCTATCCTATTTCAAATAGTGAGTGGGTAAGTCTAATTCAATATATGTCAAAAAAGGAAGGTATGACCATTGTTAGAAATGAGGAAGGTAAGGTTATTTCTACAAAGACAGTAATGGGGTGGAGAGTGTGCATTGATTTTAGGAAGTTGAACTATGCTACGCGAAAAGATCATTTCCCGTTACCATTTGTTAATCAAATGGTGGAGAAAGTATAAAGTCATGCTTTTTATTGTTTCTTGGATGGATATTCGGGTTATAATCAAATTTTGATCTATCCTCAGGATCAAGAGAAGACTATATTCATATGCCCCTATGGAACGTTTGCATATAGAAGAATGCCTTTTTGTTCGTATAACACTCCAGCAACGTTTCAGCGGTGTATAACGGCAATTTGTGTTGATTTAGCGGAGGATTTTATGGAAATATTTATAGATCATTTTTCAGTTTTTGGTCTTTTGTTTGATGCATGTTCGCAGAATTTAAGGAAGGACTTACACGAGATAAAATGATTGCTTATGCTTCTAGGAAATTAAAGCCTTATGAGATGAACAATCCTACACATGATTTAGAGTTGGTTGCCAAAATTTTTGCATTGAAGATTTGGAGACATTACTTGTATGGAGTCACTACTAGGGTGTTTACAGACCACAAGGGTCTTAAGTACCTGATGAGCCAAAAGGAGTTGAATCTAAGACACAGCAGATGCATTGAGTAGAAAATCGACTATGGCACATGTGGAGACAGTGTATCTTCCTTTACTGAAGGAATTAGCCAAACTTAGGATGACATTGAGACAAGTCGAATCTAGTTATGTATTGGCTAATTTTAGAGTAAGGCCAGTATTGAATGAGAAGATCAAGGAGTTGCAGGAGCAAGATAAGTATTTGAGCAGGCTTAGAGATGAGATTAAAATTAAACCTTGTAAAATAGAGGTAAGGGAAGATGGATTGATATTAGTAGGAAACAAACTATGTATTTCTAATATGTAAGAGTTGAAAGACGAGATTCTTCATGACGCACATAATGCTCCTTATGCAATGCACCCAGAAAGTACAAGAATGTCTAGAGATTTGAAGGAGCATTTCTAGTGGAAAGGAATAAAGAAAGAAGTTGCAAAATATGCTAAAAGATGCTTAATGTGTCAGCAGCCAAGGCTGAACACCAGGCACCTTCGGGCAAGCTTCAACCTTTGTTGATTCATAAATGAAAATGAAAGAAGATTACAATGGATTTCTTGATAGGGTTGTCGAGAACTAGCAGGAACTATGATGTAGTATGGGTGATTGTTGATAGGTTAATTAAGTCAACACATTTCTTGCCAATTAAGTAGACAGATTCTTTTAATGCTTTGGCCAAGAAATACATAGATAAGATAATCATACTTTATGGGATTCTAAGTTCGATAGTCTCTGATAGAGACCCCAAGTTACACCTCTGGATTTTAGGAAAGCTTACAGGAGGCTTTGAGAACTAAGTTGTACTTTAGTACAGCTTTCCATCCATAAACTGATGGGCAATCGGAGAGAACAATCCGAACATTGGAAGCAATCTTAAGAGCTTACGTAATGGATTTTAAAGGCTCATGGGATGATCATCTGCCTTTAATTGAATTTGCTTATAATATTTCCTATCACTCGGGGATTCAGATAGCAACTTATGAAGTTTTGTATGGCAAGAGGTGCAGAACTCCCATTTGTTGGGATGAGGATGGTGAAAGGAGGCTTTTAGGGCCTGAATTGGTACAAGTCATGGTTGATAAGATTAAAATGGTGAGATAGAGACTTAAAGCAGCTCAAGACAGAATGAAGAGCTATGTGGATGCACATAGAAAGGAGATGGAATTTGAAGTTAGAGACAAGGTGTTTCTTAAAGCTTCTCCATGGAAAGGAGTTTTGAGACTTGGTAAGAAGGGCAAGCTTAGTCCAAGATACATAGGCCTATATGAGATCATTGAGAAGATTGGACCTTTACCCTATAAGTTAGCTTTGCCATCAGAATTATCTAAGATTCACAATGTTTTCAACGTATCAATGTTGAGAAAGTAACGATCAAATCCTTCACACATAGTTTAACCTTCAAAGGTTCAGTTAAGGAAGGATTTGACATATGAAGAGCAACCAATGAAAATTCCAGACTCGAAGGAAAAGGTCTTGAGAAACAAGGTGATAAAGTTGGTTAAGTTTTATGGAAGAACCATTCGATAGAGAAGGCAACATGGGAGCCTTTGGAAGCAGTGAAGGAGAAGTATCCACACCTTTTCGTGGACTCAAGTAAGAATTTCATGGACGAAATTCTTTTAGGGGGAGAATTATTGGACCCTGAAATTTTTTTCCAATTATTACCGATTTATATATTTTATTATTTACTTATGATTTGTTTGTCTATTTATTTATTTTTAGAATTCGGTCATTAAATTAGAAAGTATGAATAGAAATTTGAAATTTGAAATTTGAATGAAGTGTTATAATTAATATGGTGTATAATAGGCTAAGTGGTTAGTAGGCTTGTGTTAAATGAAAGGAGGGGTAAATGTGGAAAGTTAAGTTTAATGAGGGGCAAAATAGGAAGAAAACCAAATAAAAAGGGGGCTTGAATTAGAAAAAGGTAGAAAGAAACATGAGAAGCCATTGAGAAAGGAGAAAAATCGTAGAGAAAGAGGAGAAGAAGGAGAAAATCGTGGGAGAAGCTAGGAAAGGGAGAAAAGAAGAAGAAAAGAAGGGAAATCATCTTGTCAAGGTAAGTTTATCTTCTCCTTCTTGCTTTGTTAGAGAAAGAGTTTTCTGTTAAGAATGGGTATTGTGTTGAAAGAAGATGATTTAAGGGAACCAATTTGATTTTAGGGTTTCTAAACTAGGTATTAGTCTTTTTAACTTAGATATACCATGGGTAAGTTATTACTAAGCTCAATTTAGCAATTATTTCATTTTTGTGATTTTGAAGCTTTTGAATTTCATGAAAAATTGGATTGAATGGA
>JAOQMP010102770.1:0-14941 GCA_027563575.1 Erythroxylum pedicellare
ATTATCAATATTTATATTTTTAGTAACCAAATATATTTAGAAATTAATTGATATTGATTTAATTTCTAATTAGTTTTAGAAAAGTTTATAAGATTTTCAACTTATGAATTATGTGTATTGCTAAATATATATTAAAATGTATGAAATTTTAATTTTAAATTTATTAATTTTATTTAAACTTGAGATATTAGATTTAAATATGAATTAAATAAATAAAAACAAAATTAAATAGTCGTAATAGCAGAAAATGAGAATTGTTAATCCCCATCCAATGGGTTCCTTTCTATTGTTATTATCCTCATTTCTTTTATTTATAGGATTTATGCGATTATCTTTACTTAATACTATAATTTTTATAATAAACTAATATTTATTATAAAGTAATTTAATTCAAAATCCATAAAATTAATTCAAGCTTAAAAATATCAAGTGTTTCAATTTTCTTAGGGAACATAATTATTTATCATATGATTAATTTTTTTATAATTATCCAATTAATAATTATTCCTAAATATAAAATTAATAAAAAAACATGATGAAATATTATAAAATTAATTTTTTAGTGTGTAAAAAATAATATTTAATATTTTGATATAAATTATTTATAATAATTGATAGTAAATTATTATAAATAAAATATAAATAAAAATATTATAATACCTGCATTAATAAAATTAGGGTTAATTATAAAATAAATCTCAAACTTTACTAAATTTCACAATACTAGCCCGATTTTTAAAAGGTGACACTAAAATATCGTAACTTTCAATTTGTTACAAAAAATCCAAAAGTTAAGTTTTTCGTTAACATCACTGACATGGCTAACCACATCTGATTTTTTTGCCACGTGTCTAACATATGACCTAATTTTTTGAACTCGTTTATTTAAAATAAATTAAAGTAAATTAAATTAAATTAAATTAAATTAATTAAAACAAAAAGTAAATGATATTTAATTACAAATTGTCTTCTTTGTTCTTCATTTTTCAAATACAACTCTCATCCCTTGTGATTGTGTGTGAATTCAAGATACATCTCTCCTCTTTCTTGTGATTGTGTGAAGTGTAAATAACTTTTTGTTTTCTTTGTTCTTTAGCATTGATGATACAACTCTTGTGATTGTGTATGATTATATGTGAACTGTCCCTTTCTTATGATTGTGGGTGAATTGTCACTCTCTTTGGATTATCACTATTGTGTTATGGTTGAGTGCAATTAAGAATGTCTTCTGTGATTGGGAGGTGAGTTTATCTAACCCTAAGTTAGATTGTTACTGTTTAGATCTACTTAGTGGAGTTTATGGCTTAAGCTTAAGAGGAATGGGTGATTATAAGGGTGAATTTGTCTTGATACATCTATGTAGTTATTTCTTTTGCTTAAAAGTTGTTTCAACTTAATCTAATAGTGAAATTTATTAATGGACTGCTATGCTTCTTACAGTGTTTCTGGTTAGAGTGATTAGAACAGGTGATATTGTTTTAACATTTTTCAACTTCATATGTACTATTACCAGAACTAGAAGGTGAAACATTAAGAAATTTGAATTCACTTAATTACCATTTAGTACAAGTTGTTTCAACGAACATATGTTTCCTGAATTCAATGTCGTTGATATTTTCTGGATTTGTTGACACTTAACCCTATTCTATTCAATTTTATTGGAGAATGATCAAGAAAATAATGCAAAGCGTATGATGACATATGAGTTATAAAACTTGCTTGCTTTTGTTAGGAAATTTCTTTAATGATCTATTATTTTGAATGGTTCAAATCTGTGAATAATTTTCTTACTTGGCCTTGCATATGCGAAGCAAGTTATGTGTTGACTAGTTGTAGAAACTATCTAAGTTAGATGGAAGGTGTTTAAACTTCATTTGTAGTTTATTATAGAGGTTTTTTAATTCTTTGTATTCATTTATGGAAGAGAAAGAAGATTAGATTGTAATCAGAAGTTGATTCCTATAGGATCTCCTATTTAGTTCCCATTTAAGTAAAGAAATATGTTATGCCTAATGAGATATGTTTTGATCTTCATGTAGGATCTTTTTTCTCAATTTTATGGTCTTTATTGCTGTAACATTATACTTTATTTCATTATAAGCAATCTTTAGATTTGTAATGAATACTACTTCTGTTTCTACTATCTACGTATTAATGCTCTAATTTATGCATGCGTTTGGATTAAGTTTTACTTTATCTACCTACTAAAAACATTGCTTTGCCATAATACATGTCCATTTGACAACACTTTTTTCCTTGTACTACAAATAATGTTTATACGTTTCTCTTGTATATCATTCATTTCTATTATAGTAATTACCATAAAGGAGTGACTTTGTAGAGCAGTTTAGCATGATCTAAGAGGCTCATTCACTTTTTCCTTTTACCAATTTTATGAAAATTACAAAAGATAATCCTCAATGCAATACACTATTCATTAGCAATCTAGGAGAGACTATCAATGAAGAGGAACCAAGGGGTCTTTCAAGTGTGTAAGAATGTTTTAGCTCTAGCTAGCTTTGTGATTATTTGATGTATTATTGTGTACTGACTTTAAGATTTTTGTAACTCATTTAATCATACTTTATCATTATATGTAACACACAACTCTCATAGGGCATATTCTCGAACATAATGACTATATTCGAGAATATACTCTACGGAGATGGTACATTAAGACTATCAAAATAACACATTATAAACTTTTCACGCATCAGACATATCTTAAGCAACTCATATTTCATTTGGGCCTATTCAATACAAACACATTCAATCAGAAAGTCATTACATTTTAGAATTCATGTGTACATAATACAACAGTTGTGTAAAGAAATGCTTAATACAAATTAACTGAAAATATATGTAGGTGCTAACTGATCTTGACCCCTAACTCATGCTCATTTGCAGTGGCTGAACTTCAATTGGTTTAATTGGATAACTCCTCTGAACCTGAAAAGTCACGTTATAATTTTGATGAGTTTTGCAAACTCAATTAAGTAACCATCCTCGATGGTTTACTCTTGTCATACAACACAATAATTTATGTTATCATAAAACTCACATTAACTTAATTATCATCAAGTAATATCACGAAACACTTTGTTAACAAATGTCACATTTCAATCACAAATCCATACAATTTATCATTTCGCTATAATTTTGCAGAACACAATCATCGATAAATTATCATGTATTCATACAAGAAAAGTCCTCAAAACAATGCAATCATTCAATTTATTCATATCATATATGAATGCAATGTTTATGAGACTTAAATTCATTTATTACGTTGTTATGATTGTATGTCCTTTGCACTATATCGTATCCATCGTAGATACCGGGCTCTTTCATACTGTCCCTTATCCGTTGGAGATACAGAACTCATTGCACACATTGAGCCTTAGGCCCTTTCCACAAATGTCTGAGCTTTAAGCTCTTTTTCACTGGCGACATCAGTCACAACTGCCTTTATATTTCATGCATTTGAATGAAATGCATTCCACAAATTCAATCATTAGCTCATTCAGTCACATTCACATTCTTTCTCATTCACATTTGTCATCAAACTTTTAGTCTGGCATTCAACATTTAAGTTGAGAATCAAGTAATCAATCACATTCACATTCAAGTTGCAATTCCAATGTTTTATTCATACATTAAACTCCTCAGACATTTTATGTCCAGAATTCAGTACACATACATCACATATCAATTCAATCCAGTATCAAACATAACAAATCAAAGTGAGACCATCTTAGGTTACAGTACACTCCCGTATATGCTATTTCCTGGATGGTCCGGCAATGTTGGAATGATGGCGTATGTCTTGAGTGTCTAAATACACATACATTGTACACATTACTAACTTGGTCAATCAAATACATAATCAACTATGCACATATATATGTGCCATATGCAATGCATGCTCAAAGACTATCCAAGGTATGTTTCTTTAATCACAATTTATAATCATTCAAATATTATCACTCTAATTTGTCTTTTTAACACTTAGATTAATACCTTAAATACACTTGATCATGCTCAATTCATTAACCATTCCAACTTTTTCCTCAAAACATACTTTCAGGTCTACTTTGCATGATCATTATGACAAGGAAAATGGAGTATTTATGAAAAACTTTATTCTAGAAAATTGTTTCCCTATGTATTATGTTTCTAATAACAATAATATCATACAATTTGATTCAGTATACTGAAAATTATACTCTAAACATTGCAGACTATTTTTATACTACAGCAGAACTCTTAATTCAACTTCAAATCAAATTTTCGAATTGTTAAATATGGAATTAAAATTCTATTTCTTCAGGAAAGTTATATCCATATGTCTATAGTTTACTTTGAATTAAGAATCAACTCATTTGGAGATCTACAGATCAAGATATGACCAAAATACTGATGTATGTTCAGTGAAAGTACTACAACTAACATATTCCAGAAATTCTTCTTTCATTTTTATCCAGATTGTTTTACACTTTATACCAAAGTTAAACAACCTCTTTATAGTTCATCAATTATACCTTTATTAGGCCTAAACCATACTCCAATTTCTCATTAATAACATCTCTTATTTCAGTTCAAAATTATTCAATTAACAGCTCACAAATTATCAAACCAGAAACTTTGACATTATTATGCATATAGTCCTGGTTCTTTCCCAATTCAAGAACATCAAATTAAAATCTTTCTTTGGAATAAATCCACCTTCATTATACTTCAAATATAGACCTAATTCATCCATCAGTCAATCTACATCCCACGGTTTTCATATAACAAAAACTAAACAGAAATACTTCCAATTTCATACAACATTTTTTAGCACATATCTTCACCAATATCACATGCATTTTATTCCAATTTAAACATCATTCTTATATCATTTGACATGACATAAAACTCATTACTTACCTATTAGGCTTCCAATTCAACACAAAACTTCAGATTAAACCAAGTCTCTATGCAAGCAAAATCAACCCACACTTATGGTGAAAGTAAGGTGATTTTCGAACAACAATATGAAGATCATAATCAGCTAGTTTTCTTGGCAATTTGGTGAAGGATTTAGGTATGGTTTTCATGAAAAAGTTTAGCTAGGGTTAAGAATAAAGTACAGAGAAAATTTGGAGCAATTTCAGTGGAGAAAGGTGAGGGAAACAGTAGAAACATTGCTGCTGGAATTTGCTCCATCAACATGCTAGGTGTCACTATTAAAGCACAACACTTGTCCTAAGGCATGTCTTACATTTGCCTAATCAAGATGCTGCCACTAATCCACTCAAGATGCTACCATTTGTCCCCTACTAAATCAGTCCACATGTCATTCTAAGATTGGTACACATGTCATATAATAATTTTTTAAATTAACATTTAATTACTAGTTCATTTGTCACACATTTAACTATGCCCATTGTCACTCAATTTAAGGCTTAATTATCCAAAATTTTCATGTATCAATTTATCCTACTACTTTAACATTTGTCCTAGTCCAAATGTACATTTTATTTCATTAATCTCCCAATTAATCACAATTAACTCCAATTCACTAATTAAAATCTAATCATACAAAAACTCAATACATACTAAAACACAATTCACATCATTTTCACTTAACATTTTTCATACCACGGGACATGTCAATTAAGTGTCATTTGTCTAATTCACAATTCATGTATGTATGCTTATATCATGTCTTTGAATATAATTATAATAATCATGTCACAATTGTTCCAATTTTACTCTACATGCTGACACTCATATAACTCATTAGTCTAACTCTTTAAATATCTCAATTATTTGAGAGACGGGATGCTATGAAAGGACCTGCTTTCCCATCTGATTTCATAGTCTATCAGGTAAACATGACTATGCTATTAGACATGTTACAAATCCATTTACTTTTACAGAAGCTGTTTCTGGACTCAATGTGGATGTATGGTGGGATGCAATGAATGACGAGATGCAATCCACGAAGAGCAGTAAGGTTTGGGAGCTAGTTGATTTACAACGGAAGTTCAGTGGTTTATGATACAACCTGCTTTCCTGAATAAAGATGTTTATAAAGTAGTCTATATGATACAACCTAAAGGATTTCAGGATCCAAATAGAACTGACATGGTTTAAATGTTAAACAAATCAATTTATAGTTTATATCAAACCTCCCAAAAGTGATACCTTACATTTGATAAAGTTTGGCCTCTTTCGGCTTCGTGGAAAATAAAGTTAAAAAGGTGCTTGTACTATGTGGTCAAGGGGAGCAAAGTTATCTTTCTATTACTACAAGTGGATGATATATTACTAGTGTCAAATTACTTGACCATATTGTATGAGGTTAAGCAAATTTTGGTCAAGAACTTTGACATGAAGGAACTTGGTGTAACATTTTGTCCTAGGTATTCAGATTTACCGAGACAGATCTCAATACTTATCAGACCTCTCACAAAGTGCACACATTGAGTATATATTACAAAGGTTTAATACGGTTAACTGTAAACCTGTTGTAGCATCTATCTCTTATATTGAGATAATCTTTGGAACAATATCTTAAGAATAAAGTAAAGAGAGAGACTATAAGGAATGTTTCATATTCTAGTACGGTTGATAGCCTCATGTATGCTTGGCTATGTACTAGGTAGGACATTGCATTCACCATTTGACTGTTTGGTCAATATTTGGTTAACCCATATGTAGACCATTGAAATGCAATCAAGCGTGTGTTGAGATACTAAAGGGAATTAAGGATTATATGTTGACATATAGAAAAGTCAATAGACTAAACCTCTTAGGGAATTTAGATTCAGATTTTAGTCATGTGTCTGGATGATCGAAAGTCCACTTAAGGTTACAGTTTTAAGTTTACAGATGATACAATGTCATGGAAAAGTGTCAAGTATACATGGGTGACTTCCTCGATCATGTATGCAGAGTGCATACTATGGGGTTACTTCACAGACGGTTTAACTCAGAAAATTGATTTCTGAGTTGTCTATGGTTGATTTAGTGGCTAGACCTATTTGGTTGTATTTTGGTAATCTTCTTGTTGTGTTGTTTAATAACAACAAAGAATATCATAGGGTCTTAGCATTTAAAAGTCAATTATTTGGCCATAAAGGATTTGATACGAAAATGTGACATTAAGGTATGGAGCATTTAAAGATTGAGGAAAAGTTAGTCGATCCTTTAACTAAAGGACTTCACCCACTTGTGTTTGAAATAAAAGCATACAATAAGGGTGTTTTGACGTCTTTAGACACTGTTAGTTAGGGGATTGTTATATTTCCTCCATGTACGTGTTATCATACATTGTCATATTACGTATGAAAGTCCTAAGATTTGTGTCAATCTTAAGCATTTAAAGGTCATTGGGCATATATACAGATTGACCTTGAGCCTATGTCATTTTGGCATATATAGTTTTAAACGGATATCTATGAAGTTTTACATGATATAGGGGATATAAGTTTTAATCCCATAAAGGTTCTCTAATGCAGTTTAACATTCAGTTGGAGAACATACATGGTTTTCTCTAATGTTGTTTAGCGTTCGGTGAGAGAAAATAGGACTTCTTTAATGCAAGTTACAATATACGGTTTAGCATAAAGTTGGAGAAATCGAGACCTACAAACGAAGATGATATAATTTAGATCATAAAGGTATCATCCTAGTTTGCCACACTCCATTTTCCCATTCATGTTAGTGAGTTATTAGGTATACATGATTGTATTGGATATGTGTTGTACATGACACATGCATTTGATATTTTTCGATATCGAAAGCCTTGCAGGATGAAATGATAGACTTTCGTATCTTTGGACCAAATGTTTTGTTTTTAAACCTAGTCAACTAATTCAGATAGCGTGGCTTAACTGAGTTTTTAAACTGTTTTAAAACTAGAGTCAAAACTACAATTAATACTTGTCCAAGTGGGAGAATGTTAGATAATTTTGTCATTTCCCATAAAGTTGGACAACATTTAATTAAATTTTTTGGTTTTTCAATAACTTATTGGTTAAATTACGTAATTTGATCCAAATAAAGATAGTAAAGTGGCCCAATAAATGATCTAAATCAATGGGTCAAATTTCGTGTGAAAAATAGATCACAGTCAGTGCAGACCAGACCCATATTGACCTTGTGATAGGGAAGCTTGATATAGAAGCTATATATAAAGATTAAGGTCTCTTGTAGTTGCTCATATATCAATCATAAGCATAAGGATTCTCTGACTTATTAAGAGAGCTTACGTTTTGAGAAAATTGTAGAAAGACCTTAATTGCGTCCCAGTGAGTAGTTCCCTTGAAGACAACGTTTGATTCATGCTCATTTTATCTTCGAAAAGCTCATTTGAAGTTACAGAGACCAAAATCAAATATTTTATGCATTTCTTTGTTTCTTGCCCTTTTATGTTCGATTCAGGTTATGTAACTAAGGTACCGTTATGTATTACATAAAATGCCACCAACAACTTTGCTAGAAACACCTACCAATGTATCTACAATGACCAATTTGAACGATTTCAAAGAGAGACTTGCAACTAATCCTTGAGCTAACTTGACATGAAGCTCAATCATCTTGAACTTATTTTATTGTTTTTAGATTAGGTTCAATTTACCAACTTCATTCACATTTTTATGTTCTGAATTACTTGCAATCTACAATCAGAAGCATATTTATAAGGGCTTATCATAACATTTTAAGAGGAATTTTGAGTTTAGGATTATGAATCATTATAGATGGTTGGTGTGGAGTTATGCTCCATATCTTCATAGAAATACTTCTTAAAAGCATCAATATGAGGTTCTTGAAGACAAATATAAACAGTTAATGGACCATTTACACAGGGACTGCCAATAATGGTTGCATCTCCATCAGATTCATAAGGACCACGTACCATACATATCTCCTTTCCCCACCCAAAATCAAGACCATAAAATGGAAGTGTTAGCTAGTTAACCATAGAGAGATTCGAGTTTCCATAGTAAGGCCCTTCGGGAGTGTCCGCCTGGAACTTGGTCAGCTCTGGTTGGTTCTTCAAGAACTCAATAGCATCGTCCACATACTCACTCTTAAGCTTCTCTTATTTTGCTTGCAGAATATCCCACTGGCCTGGAGACAAGCTCACCAGATAGGCTATGAACAATCACATCAACGATTGCATTGCCAAGATAGCTGTGAGGCAACTTTGGCTGCATCAATTTGTGAATATTAACACACACATCTAAAGCTGTTGGCTGCTCAAGTTTCAGTCCTCTAACTTTCGTTGCATACCTCCACAAATGTCCTGCTATGGTCTCATATCTACTGTAACCCCTACTGCTATCTGAATTTCTCATCTCATTAGCTTTGTTCCTTAGTTTCTCAACTTGTTCTTTGGTTATGCTTAATGTTAAACAAAGAGTCTTCTTTTTCTTTTTTTTCCTGAATTATCAGATTGCCCAAGAAAGAGAGGTAGGTGATGGAGTTTTGGATGATCAAATAGGTTGTTTCTATTTGGCGCATCTCCTGCTAGCAATAACTTACAATCAAGAGCTGGTACTCTCTCTAATGGCTCACCACAAGCAAACGTTGCCCACTCTTTGATGAAAAAAAGAGCACTCTCCCCCATCAACCAACGCATGAGATAGTGTAAATCCAACGCTAACGTCGCCACACTCGAACCTGGTGACTTGCACTAGGAACAGCGGTTGTTTAGGCAATGGATTAGTATAGTCCACCTTGGGGACTAGGAATTCATATTCAGGAGATAGTGAAAAGTCACCAAAATCCTCTAGTTTGCTTTCAAATTCAGCGTCAAGTAGTTGGACACCGGCACCATTGCACTTTAGCTCAATGCGGCCACCGCTAAGTAGGTATAAACAGTCAGCAAATGGATAAAAAGGCACAAAACTTGGCTAAAAGCCTTTTTCAGGGTGTCGACAGAGGAAGTGGGTAGTGTAAGCTAGCTCTGTGGTGGCCTGTAGAAGTAGATTACAAGTATGTGAGAGAAGACACCAATTTGGTCCAATTCAGACAGAGACATGCGACCATTCCACATTGATTCTACTGGTTTCACAATGTAAGAGCCTTTGATGGTCACTACCATTTTTATGTTTATTAAAGTTCAGAGATTTAGGAGGAAAAGGACTACAATAAGATACACGTTGATAAAAGACCCAAAACCATGTTGACAATTTTGGGCATGTTACAGGCCATAACAGCGGGTCCATTATGGTTTTATTTCTTGTCTAAAATTTTTTATCCTTTTCTTCCTCACTACACAAGTGGTATTGTACATAGTAATAGGCAAGTAGTTTTGGTATTGTACAGCTAGTTGATTTGTTAGTGAGTATTTCCCTTGATTATAGAAAGCACAACCAATAGAAGAAAGGTTAGGGGGTATAAATAATGTCCTAAATATTCAATACAAAATGAACAAAAGAATTTTCTTTCTTTACGTACCATTTTCTTTGCCATTTTACATGGTATCAGAGCTACTCTCTAATTCCGCTACCTTAACCTATAATTTCAGATACAGTGGACAACAATGGCTCTAGTGCCGCAAACATACCAACAACAAATGAATATGAGCCCTACTATGTCATTAACACTGAAAATCCTAGTGCCGTGCTTGTCACTACACCTTTCAGCGATAACAACTACATTACTTAGAGCAAATCCATGACTATAGCCTTATGTGCTAAAAACAAGCTGTCCTTCATCGATGGAACCTGCACTATGCACACAGAAGATACAGTCTTATTAGCAAAATGGAAGAGAGTAGACAGCATGGTAAAATCATAGATCCTCAATGCCATGATCAAAGAACTAGGTGACACCTTCTTATCTTTTCCTACTGCTAGAGAACCTTGGGTAGAACTACAAGAAAGGTTTGGTGAAGCAAATGGGTCACTACTGTATCAAATAGAGAGGGAAATAAGTTCTCTAAAGCAAGGCATCTTAATAGTATTTGATTATTATACTAAACTAAACAAATTGTGGGATGAATTGTCTAGTCTAAGTCCTACTCTTATGTGCACTTGTGATGCTTCAAAGGCCATCACAGCCAAAGAAAATGCTCACAGACTTGTACAATTTCTAATGGGACTCAATGATGAGTTCTAGCATGTTGTTAACCAAATCATTTTAATGGAGCCCCTTCCTACTGTGAATAAGGCTTTTTCTATGCTGCAAACTGTTAAGAGACAAAAGGTGGTGAATTCTACTATAGACAGTACACCTAACATGTCAATGCTAGCTAAGCAGTCGAGTAGTTGGAAAAAGGTGGGAAAAATAATAACAATTCTAGCAAAGGACCTTATCTTAAGAAGGAGGATAGTACTGTGAAAAATGTCAGAAAAATGGGCATACCTTGGAAACCTGCTTCAAAATCTATGGAGTCCCTGACTGGTACAAGGAGCTTGCTGCATAAAAGGAAAAAAGGAAGGCAAACATGGCCCAAACAATCAACATTCCTATAGATACCACACAAGAGCAGAATGAAGAAAAGCCATGGAATGGACAAATATCTTCTAGTCTTGCTAATTTCATTCAACAGGAGATAAGTAAAGCTTTCAAAGGCAAGACTATTGGGGAGGTAAAATATTCAGGGTATCAAAATTATGCAGGTAATGTTACACATTCTGTGAACACAACTTTTAAATATCCTGAAACCTAGCTTATTGATTATGGTGCTTCTACACACATGACGGCAGACCTAAATCTTTCTATTAATTATGTGGCTAATAATAATGCCAATGATCCTGTGACTCTACCTGATGGAAAAAAGCAGGAAGTTACTCATATTGGCCAGACACAAATAGGGGATAAAATTTCTCATAGTGAAATTCTACACATACCCAATTTCTTTAAGAATTTGTTATCAGTCAATAAGCTTACTACTCAAAATGAGGTTATTGTGGTTTTTTTCTCTAACAAGTTATTTTTGTAGGACCTTCAGACTAATTATGATATGGCTATTGTCAAGGCAGTGAATGGACTGTATGAGCTAAACACAGAGACCTTCCTATCCCTAAATAGCCTAAAAGGTCCTTCTTTAGAGTTTTATAAAGCTGAGAATGTTGCTCTTAATGTTTCGATAACTTTTGATTTGTGGCATTCTAGACTAGGGCATGTATCTAAGGAAAAATTATAGCATATTAATGAGATAAAGGTTTCTATTCCTAGTAAACATGAATGTTAGGTGTGTCCTTTGGCTAAACAACATAGAAAACCCTTTCCTCAGTATGAGATACATACAGATAGACCTTTCGAAATCATCCACATGGGTGGTTCACACTATTTTCTTAGAATTGTAGATGATTTCACTAGAGCTACTTGGGCCTTTATACTAAGACACAAACACCAAACACAACAAACCATCGTGGAGTTTCTTTAAAACATTGAGAGACAATTTGACACTAGAATATTGAAAATACAGACAAATAATGGAAGGAAGTTCATTAATCAGGAATGCATTAAAAGTTTTAAGGAGATGGGAATTCAACACCAAAAGAGTAGCCCTTACACACCACAACAAAAATGTGGCGGAGGTCAAGCACAAACATCTTCTTCAAATCACTATAGCCTTACTTTTCAAAGCTAAATTGCTTAAAGGATATTGGGGAGAAGCATTATTAACAGCTACATACCTGATAAACCGAATCCCAACCAAAGTCTCGGGGCGGATGAGTCCTTTTGAGAAACTGCACAAAAGAAAGCCCAATTATGAACATATGAAAATATTTGGTTGTCTTTGCTTTGCCTTAAACAAAACACCAAACATATCAAAATTGGATCCTAGGTTAAAAAAAAAAACATCTTTTTTGGATATATGCTAGACTACAAAACCTATAGAGTTATGGACTTGGATACTAAAACAATGTTCATATCAAGAGATGTTGTGTTTTATGAGAGCAATTTCGCCTTTGCAGACAATGTTACAAACATTACACAAAAACCAGAACCTTTGTTCACAAGTACCTTAACCAATGCAAATGCAGAATATCTTGCACAAACACCTAACATGACTATTACCCCACCAACAGAACAAAGTTCCCAGCCACCTGACTACACTTTATCTGATAACTCATCAGAACAAAACATAATACCCACTGTTCCCATACAAAGAAAATGCGACAGAACACACATAACCCCCAAATACCTGCAAGATTATGTCCTTCAAACCACAGCACATCAATCCATTCATTCCCTTGATGATCGTAATGTAACATTACAAGTTTGTTATCCTACAGGAACAAATGAAGAAGGGTTAAGGATGCTAAACATCAAACACAGCAATAACTAGAGCAAATTTATAGGTAACGTCTCTAAAATTTTTGAACCTTTATTTTATGATACTGCTAGTAAAGATGAAAGGTAGGTGAGTTCTATAAATGAGCAACTATCTACTTAGAGAGGAATAGAAATTGGAAACTTACAGAGCTACCTAAAGGGAAGAAGGCCATAGCCTCAAAATGGGTAGACAAAGTAAAGTACAAGCCAGATGGGATAATGGATAAATTGAAATCTAGGCTTGCAGCCAAAGGTTTTTATCAAAGAGAGGGAGCTGACTATTCAGAAGTTTTCTCTCCAATGGCAAAGGTGGTAACAATAAGAATGTTCTTGGCCATAGCTGCCTCTAAGCAATGGCCAATACACCAATGCGACATCAATGATGCTTTTCTTCATGGTTATCTAGAAGAAGAACTATATATGCTACCTCCATAAGCCTACACCAAAGCTAAGGAAGGACAAGTATGCAGACTAATTAGATCAATCTATGGCTTAAAACAAGCTGGGAAATAGTGGAACAAAGAGTTATCCTCCAAACTATACTTAATGGGGTTCATTAAATCAGAAACAGACCACTGCCTATACACTAAGGGCACAAAGGATGACTTTATGGCAGTAATCATATACGTAGATGACATTTTGATAACAGGTGAAAATGAAGAATATATGGATTCAGTTAAGAAGACACTGAATGCAGAATTCACTATCAAGGATCTGGGATATGCAAAATTTTTCTTGGGAATCGAAATAGCTAGAGCAGAAGATAGGATGATACTTACTCAGGGAAAATACATCAGAGACATCTTGTAGGAAACCAATTTACTGGACTGTTCACCTTGTGCAACATCCATGATTCCTGGAACGAACTTAAACATTAAAAAAGGTGAGCTACTCGATAAACCATAAATGTATAGAAGATTGGTGGGGAGATTACAGTATTTAGGGTTTACAAGGCCTGATATTACATACATCACACATCAACTTAGACAATTCATGAGTAACCCTAGACTACCGCACTAGGAAGTAGCTAAAAGAGTACTAAAATACCTTAAGGGAACCCAGAACCTAGGGATTTTCTACGCAGTAGAAGAAAACCATCACCTTATAGCTTATTCCGATTCGGATTGGGGAAGTTGTATCTTCTCCAAATGCTCCCTATTTAGCTTCTGCGTGTTCCTCGAAAAATCGCTAATCTCTTAGAAAACGAAGAAACAAACAATTATCAGTCGCTCGTTAACTAAGTTGGAGTACAAAAGCTTAGCTTCAACCGCTTGCGAATTGAAATGGATAAACTAGTTACTTTAAACCTTTCAGCTTAAGGTTAAAGAACCCATACCTTTATATTGTGATAACCAAGCCACCATCTACATCTCGAAAAATTCAGTCTTTCATGAGAGGACGAAACATCTTGAGATTGATCTTTATCTGGTTTAAGACTACGTGAAGTTAGGATTTCTTGAGTTAAAAAACATGAACACAAAAATTCAGATAGCAGATCTGTTCACAAAGGCTTTGGGCGCATGAGTGTTTTTGGATCTCATTTGCAAGATCAGAGTTATTGGCTATTAATCGAAACTCTGACTTCAAAGGGGAGTGATAAAAGACCCAAAAACATATTGACTAATTTTGGGCATGCTACAGGCCACAGTAGCGG
>JAOQMP010102881.1:0-14929 GCA_027563575.1 Erythroxylum pedicellare
AGCTTAATTTATAAAAGTATAACCATAAAAATACTTAAAATTTATCTTGAAAAATGTATAATAAAAATAAATTTTAAAGATTGATAAAATTTTATAACTTATTTTAATATTATATATATATATATTATAATATATTTAAAGTATAAAGATTGATAAGATAGTAAGATATATATTTATTATATCTTACTATATATCTTACTATTTTCAATCAAATTACAACCTTATCGTATTAATCACTTTACAATTTTTTTCATAATGACATGGACTAATGACAAAATAAAAGGCTTGAAAAAATTAAGGAGAGAAAGTAGATGGTTGTACTATATGTAATACGTAGTACAGACCTTATTACATACTCAATATCATACATAAAAAGGTAAAAATGAAAGAAATGTGGAATATCTTATTTTGGTTCCATTCAGAATTTTGAAGCAATTTTTGATGTCGAAACAAGCTCTGATCTTCCTAGGATAGTTAAGGAAGTTGTTCACCAACACTCGGTTTAGGCCTTTCCACGGTTTTCTCAATATGTAAACTCTCTTAACGAGTCAGAGAATTATATGCTTTCGATTGATATAAGCAATCGTAGGAAATCTTAACTTTTATATAACTTCCATATCGGGCTTCCCTATCTCAAGGCCGATATGGACCAAGTCCACACTAAAAAGGATTCATTTTTTACCTGAACTTTGACCCATTAATTTAGATTACTTATTGAGTCACTTTATTATCATTATTTGGATCAAATTATGTAACTTAAATAATAATTTATTGAAAAGCCAAAATTACAATTAATAGTTGTCTACTTAATAGGAAAAAAGTTAGAAATGTCCCTAAGGACAAAAATGTCTAACATTCTCCTCCTTAGACAATTATTAATTGTAGTTTTTGTCAAGTTCAAAATAGTTTAAAAAACTCGGTTACATCAAACTACTGCATTGGTACCAAATTTAAAAAAACAATTGATCGAAAGGTAATGAAAGTCCTACATTTTGTCCTATAAGACTTTCGATGTTGAAAAGTATCAAATACATGCGTCATGTGTGACACAGGTTCAATATAATCATGAATATCTAATACATCACTAACATGAATGGCAAAATGGAGTGTGACAAACTAAGATGATACCAGTATGATCTAAAATGTATTATCTTCGCTTGTAGGTCTCGATTTCTCTAACTTTATGCTAAACTGTAGCAAAGAAATCTTGTTTTCTCTCACCAAATGTCAAATAGCATTAGAGAAAACTTATTTTCTCTCATAGAATGCTAAATAGCATTAGAGAAAACCTTTCTGTTCTCCAACTGAATGCTAAAGTGCATTAAAGAACCTTTATGGGATTAAAACCTGATATCTCTTTATGCCATATGAAACTTTAAGGATATCCATATAAACTTTATATGTTTAATGACATAAACTCAACGTCAATCTTTATAAATGCCCAATGACCTGTAAAATGCATAAAATCAACACAAATCTTAAGGCTTCCATATATATTATGACTATATACGAAAACAGTTATTACTGAGGATAAAAGAACATGATCATCTTTATTAATAAATAACCATACTGTCACAATACATCAAAATGTATAAACTTTTAATGAACAAACACAGTGATCCCTAACTACTGCTATCTAAGGACTTTAACATGCCCATACTGGATACATGTCTAAGAAACACTAATGGGCGAAATCCTTTGGTAAAAAGATTAGCTAACATCTCCTCAGTCCTGATGTGCTCCACTTCAAAGTCACCTTTCTGAATCAACTCCTTTATGGTCAAATACTTGACCTCTAAATGCTTAGATCCTATGATATTCTTCTTGTTGTTTCTAAATAGTACTACAGCAAGATTATCACAATACAACCGAATGGGTCTAGCTATTGAATCCACCACAGACAACTCAGAAATCAAGTTTATGAGCCAAATCGCTTGTGTAGTAGCTCTATAACATGCAACAAACTCTGCATGCATGGTCAAGGAAGCTACTAGTGTCTGTTTGACACTCTTCCACGATATTGTACTATCTGCTAACATAAAAATGTATCCCAATGTGGATTTACGATCCTCTAGACACATAGCAAAATCGGAGTATGTATACCCTGTAAGGTTTAAATTATTGACCTTCTTATATGTCAACGGATAATTCTTGGTACCCTTTAGGTATCTCAACACTCGCTTAACTGCATTCCAACGGTCTATACCTGGGTTGGCCAGATATCGACGTAGCAGTCCGATAACAAATTTAATGTCTATTCTAGTGCACACCTAGGCATACATCTCGCTACCAACTGCACTATAGTACGGGACATTCCTTATAGCCTCTCTCTCAACTTCATTCTTTGGACATTGTGCCAAAGATAATCTCTCGCTATGAGAGATAGGTGTTACAACAGGTTTACAATCAGCCATATTAAACCTTTGTAGCACTCGCTCAATGTATGCTCTTTGTGAAAGGCTTAGTGAGTGTGGAGATCTGTCTCGATGAATTTGCATACCGAGGACAAAAGATGCTTCATACAACATGGTCAAATCATTTGATGCAATCAAGATATTATCGACATACAGTAGTATAAAGATGACTTTACTCCCCCTAACCTTATAGTATAAGCATATTTTGACTTTGTTCTCCACAAAGTCGAATGAGGTCAAAACCTCATCAAACTTTAGGTACTATTGTCTGAAAGCTTGCTTCAAACCTTATATTGATTTATTCAACTTGCAAACCTTGTTAGTTGCATCCTGATCCTGAAATCCTTTAAGTTGCTCCATATAGACGTCCTCATAAAGATCACCATTCAGAAAAATGGTCTTAACGCCCATCTTATGTAGCTCCATGTCATGATGAACTACTATTTCCATAATCACTCTAAATGCATCCTTCGAGGATACATGAGAGAAGGTAAAATTGAAATCAATTCCTTCTCATTGTGAATCCTCTAGCAACTAGACACACCTTAAACCGCTCAACTTGACCCTGTGTGTCCTTCTTGGTCTTAAATAGCCACTTGCAACTGACAGACCTGTAATGTTGAGGTAAATCAAAAAGCTCTCATACCTTATTATACCTCATAGACTATATCTCATCCTTCATTGCTTCCCACCACATATACATATGCGGTCTAAAAATGGCTTCTATAAAAGTCATTGGATTCACAACATATCCTATGTCATAGTCTTGTTCACCTAAATGGACTATGTAATCCAATGAGATAGCTAGTCACCTTTCTCTGGTGGATCTGTGCAACTGCATAGGCTCTTATACCTCATAAACCTCTTCCTGACTAGGAATAGGTTCCTGTGCCTGCACAGGCACAGTACTCGAGCCTTCATCTACCAGAACTAACTGTATGAGAGGCAAATACACAATTATTGTAGTATCTATCCTACTATATTTTGGAGGATGTGAGGATCCTCCCTCATCATATACATTGTATTCTAGAAAGTTCGTCATCTGTGATTCCACTATTCTGGCTCCTCCCTCTCAACAGTAAAATCTGTAGCCCTTAGAGTAGTTGAGATAACCCACTAAATAGCAACTAGTTGAACGGGATTACAATTTATTCTCATAAGGATTATAAAACCTCACCTCAACAGGGCATCCCCACACATGAATGTCTGCTAGACTTGGCTTCCTTCTAACCTAGAGTTCAAAAGGCATCTTTGGTATTGACTTATTTGGGACTTTATTCAAAATATGTAATGCCATCTTGATGGCTTCACCCTAAAAGTATTCAGGTAGGTTAGTCCTACTCTGCATTAACCTCATTATGTCCTTTAGGGTGTGATTACGTCTTTCAATCACACCATTTTGCTCAAGACTAATTGGCATAGTGAACTAAGCCACTATTCCAACTGATTCTAAATGCCTAGAAAATGAACATTTTTCTTATCTTGCAACCCCATGTCTGCCATATTATTCCCCTCCTCTATCAAATTTGACAGTCTTTATTGATTTTCCCAACTGGTTCTTAATTTCAATCTTAAAGATCTTGAATTTATCAAGAACTTCATAGTTCTCTTTAAGCAAGAACACATAACCATATCGGGAATAATTATCTATAAATGTCATAAAGTATCTCATTGCACAATGTGACTATATAAGGACCACTAATGTTTGTATGTATTAGGTCCAATAAACCAGAAGTATGAGTTGACCCCTTTTTCTTTATCTGGGTCAACGTACCACTACTACAATAGATACATGTTTCTAGATCACTGAAATCCAAAGTTAGGATAATGTTATCCTTTAGTAATCTCTCAACCCTCTCCATGGAAATGTGACCAAGATGTTTATGCCACAACATGTACAATGTTTCCTTTATGAAGGTTCTCTTTCGAGTAATGGGTTTAGTAACATGAGAAAAGGCATACATTTCGTTAGGAGTAAGACATATTCTACATAATTCGTAGGGTAAGAAGGTAGTACCGATATGCCTTGTATTGATAGAAATATTTACAACTGCATTATCAAATACAAAACAAAAACCTTCTTTATCCAAAATTAATTCAGAGATCAAACTTCATCTAAAAGACGGTATATAAATGAGTCTCGTAAAACCAGTACAAACCCTATATCGAGGTTTAATGGCCATACTGACATTTGACATCTCCAATGTAAACTCCACGTCCTTCTTCCACTTATTGAAGTTGAAACCATTTATGGTTTCAATGGTGATAGCATTATTGTTGACTGAAAGATGACTAAACAATAAAAAAAGACAATGTAAATATCAGTATAAATGCAGGACAATAACAATACTCAAAGCATTAAAGCAATATCTCTGTTAAGAATCTGATCACACATATTATGAAACACATTTGGGCTAAATACATAATATATGTAATTAGATCACCACATGAAGGTGATCAAAGTACAAACCATCAACTCTCATAATACTACCTTTTGTCATTTTTTTTCTTTTTAAGCGTGTGGCTTAAAAAGATAACAATTTTCAACAATTCTAATTAATAGTAATATCAATCATATTTTCTAATTTTTGTGAGTTTAGCCATTAGTTAATATTTATTCTATTTGTCCTATATTTATAGGGATGAATCACAATTAGTCAAGGCCATTGTTGGAGATCGATTTGAGCAAATTGAATCAAATGTATCCAATCGAGTGCTCCAATATAGTTGGCATTGATTCACGCTTCAAGAAGGTTGAGTCTTTATTGTGTATGGAGAATTCTCAAAGTGTTCGAATGGTGGGAATATGGAGCATATGGGGTTCAGGTAAAACAATGTTTTTCGGCTGTCTTTACACACAGTTTGAAGGGTACTACTTTTTGGAAAATATTAAGGAAGAGTTGAAGAGGCATGATGCATTGGATTTACAAAGTAGGATTGTTTCAAGTTTATTAGGTGAACACAATATAATAAACTTGAACATGCCGGACTCTAATATTTTTGTGAAGGATCGACTTAGACGTAAAAAGGTTCTGGTTGTTCTGGACGATGTGGATGATTCAATGTAATTACAGAATTTGTTGGGAGGAAACCATGACAAGTTTGGTAGAGGAAGTAGGATTCTAATCACAACTAGGGACAGGAAAGTGTTCCATGGACATGTAGCTGATGGTGAAATATATGAAGTGGAAAGATTAAGTCACTATCAAGCTCTTAAGCTTTCTAGTTTGAGTGCGTTAGGGCAAAATCATCCACCAGTTGATTATATGGACCTGTCCATAAAGGTGGTAGATTATTGTGATTCTAATCCATTGGCTCTCAAAGATTTGGGTTCTTCTCTATGTAAGAAAACCATAGAAGAATGGCAGAGTACACTAAGAAGGCAAGATTTGAACCCTTATATTTAGGCTTTAATAAGAAGTTCTTATGATGGACTTTCCAGTGATGCCAATAACGTATTTCTCAATATTGAATGTTTCTTCAGAGGAGAGGACAGGTCTCGCATAGTTAATGTATTAGAAAGTTGTTATCCTTCTGCAGATTTTATTATAAGTCACCTCCAGGTTCCGTCCCTCGTAACTACATTCGGAAACAAAATGTAAATGTCACTTTTAATCCAAAAATTGGGTTGGAGTGTTGTTCACGAGAACCTGAAAAGTACAGTCGGCTACGAAATTAAAAGGAAGTTTCCTCCTCGTTAAAGAAACCAAAGGTAAAACAAAATCATCCTTTCTTAGTAATCAGATACAGTAAATTGAATTTAGTTCATGATGAGGAAACTAATCATCTATAGTCGCTTATCAAGGAAAGGAGGCAATTGAAAGTATATTATTGGACATATCTGAAAATGACGAGTTAGACTTAGAAGCTGATGCCTTTAAAGAAATGTATCAGATGAGACAATTAAGAAACTAAGAAATTCCATCGGTAAAGGTCCTTTGGAAGAATCACTCGAGCGAGGAAACTAGATGGAAAACAGAGGAGCACATGAGGAGACAATATCCCCACAAATTCGAACAATAAGGTAAGAATTTCAAGGACGAAATTTCTTAAAGAGGGGAGAATTGTAACATCCTATTTTCCCTATTTTAAAGGTTAAAACCCTAAAATATTGAATATGAGAGATATTATTGAGTGTTAGAACATAACCGATTTCACTATTCATCATTTCTTTTTGTACAAATATTCTTCTGTCTCCTATGTACTGTCAGACGTGTATATTTTCCGTTACATCGTCATGATTCGTTTGTACTACTGTATCACACACTTCACTATATATAATACGCAAACCTGAGCATATGATATTGCCTCAGTTTCTTCATTCTCTATCATTGTATTTTCTATCTTGGTATCAGAGCATCCTCTTCACCAGGTCGTCTTTCTTTGTAACTTCCGACTCTGCTAGGTCCTCGTCTTCAACTCCAAGAAACTACACCTTGTTTAGCTCCTCCAGCCAAACCTCTGTGATTAAACTAGATCGTAGCAACTATTTGGTTTGGTAATCCGTGGTGCTACCTCTCCTTGAAGGCAACAAACTGGAGTCTCACATTGACAGCACGGCGAGTATTCCACCTCGTCTCATCCCTGATGGTGCAAGGACCAAAGTAAATCCTTACTTTGAAGATTGGTATTCTACTGATTGTTTGCTTGTAGGATGGCTGAGAAACGCCATGCCTCAAGACATTGGTGCTCAGCTTCTCCATTTTCGAACAGCTTAGGAACTATAGAGTGGAGCTCCTACACTTTTATGTGCTTTAAATAAAGCTCGTATAATGATTTACAAGACGGAGCTTCATCAAACTCGTAAAAATGGTATGAAAATGGAAGAATACCTTACTAAAATGAAAAACACTGCAGATCAACTTGCTCTTGTTGGTGCACCCATAAACACTGAAGACCTCATTCTCCATACCTTGAACGGACTCAATACTGAATACAACCTAGTCATTGTAAAACTAGTGGACTAACTTAATCTCAGTTGGGTTGAAGCACGAGCTTCTTTACTGGCCTTTGAAAGCCATCTAGAACAACTCAACCAATTTTCATCACTGACCATCCAACCTCCTGCTCATATTGCACAACACGAAGATGCCAGATCTAATGTCGAACATCCCTCATGGAAGGGGTGGTTGGCGTAACTCTCGTGGCTGATGTGGTGGTCATTCCCATGGATACCGCTGGGGAAGCAAAAATGGCAACCATCCATTCTGCCATCTTTGCCATCTTCCAGGTCACATAGTAGCAAATTGTTATCATAGGTATGATCGTTCTTTTCAACTACCACCACCATCTAGTTTTTAACCACCATCTGGATATAATTGCAACTTTGAAAGATACTCTCCACAAGCTCTTTATACATCTCCCTACTCAGTATCCGATCTCACTTGGTAAATGGACAATGGAGCCAACTACCATGTGACTCCTCATTCTGAACAACTTGAACATGTCACTCTAGTGGGTAAGTCTCATCTTCTTACAGCTACTGGAGAAAAGAATCGTATCATGGGTATAGGATCTACTTCCGTCTCTTGTCCTCATTAACACTCAAAACTTCTTTTTAAAGATGTATTATTGGTTCCTACTGCTACTAAAAATCTTATGAGCATGAACAAACTTGTTAAAGATAACTGCGTTGATATTCAGTTCACTAATCTTGGTTGCACTGTAAAAGACAAGGAAACGTGACGACTATTGATGCAAGGGACACCCAAGCAAGGCATGTATCCTATGAGTAGTGAGATTAAGCCTCAGCCTCAAGTTCATGTTGCACAACTTACCAACACGAAAGATGATTTCATCAACTGGCATCGCAAACTAGGACATCCAAGTCATAGAATTCTGAAACTAATTCTGAAAAACAGTAATGTGAATTTCTCAGTGAATGAAAAATATGTATGTGAGGCTTGTCAATTTGGAAAATCAAAACAATTACCTTTTCCTCATTCTACTTCTCATGCTTTTACACCTCTAGAACTTATTCATACTGATTTATGGGGACCCTCCCCTATTCAATCCTCACATGGTCATTGGTACTATATTCATTTCTTCGATGATTTTAGTCGGTACACTTGGTTTTACCCATTAAAACATAAAGGTGAGACTGCTATTGCATTTAATCTTTTTCGAGCCCTGGTTGAAAATCAATTCAATACAAGCATTAAAGCTATCCAGTGTGACAATGGTTCAGAATATTAACCTCTCATACCCATTGCACAAGCTGCAAGAATTCATCTTCGATTTACTTGTCCGTATGCTTCCTCTCAAAATGGAAGAGCTGAAAGAAAACACAGACATATAGTAGAAACGGGCTCGACTCTGTTAGCACAAGCAAGAATGCCATTAATTTATTGGGCTGATGCCTTTCAAGCTACTGTTTTTCTAATCAATAGGCTCCCCACTTTGGTCTTACAAGGAGATTCACCACTGTACAAACTGTTTCAAACACAACCAGACTACCAGACTATACAACCTTTTGGATGTGCTTGCTATCCATGTTTAAAACCATATAATCAACACAAGTTCCAATTTCACAGTAAAAAAATGTGTGTATCTTGGTTTTGCATCTCAGCAGAAAGGCCATAAATTCTTAAGTGCTTTTGGGAAAATTTTTATCTCAAGATATGTTGTATTTGATCCATTTATGTTTCCTTTTACCACAGGATTCTTACATCAGAAAGTTAACATGTCTAAAATAGATGGTAGAATACCTCTCCTAATCCATAATTCAAACGTGTCAGCATTCTCTACCTTACCTTAAAGACAAGAACTAAATGTCCTTGACACCTCACCTGTTTATGCTTCTTCTGGAAATTGGGACATTTCACCTATCATCAACTCAACCAATCTCTCCTCCACAAATAGATCTGATAATTTGCCTTCTTCAGAAAATCCAATATCTCCATCCTACCTTTTCAATCATCATCCAATGACAACAAGGGGCAAGGATGGGATTTTCAAGCCTAAATACCCTTTCACTGGACTTCTTCATACCGAAGACCCATATTCCCTATCACGTGTAGCTGAACCCTCTTCAACTCAAGATGCACTTGCATCTTCTCAATGGCGGCAAGCAATAGAGGATGAATTCGATGCCTTACAACGAAACAAAACAATGATCTTGGTTCCTTACAATGGTATATAACAACTTATTGACTATAGATGGGTATTCAAAACCATGTTTAAAGCCGATGGTTCTATCTTAAAACACAATGCTTGGTTAGTTGCAAAAGGTTTCCAACAAGCTGCCAGAATTAATTATGGTGAAACGTTTAGTCCGGTAATCAAGCCAACTGCCATTCGTGTTGTACTGATGATTGATGTTACCTTTCAGTGGGAAATATGACAGCTTGACGTGAATAATGCATTCCTAAATGGCTTTCTTCAAGAAGACGTCTATATGAGACAACCCGAAGGCTTCCTCAATCAACACCGAGCTAACCACGTATGCAAGTTGGTTAAAGCCATTTACCGCTTAAAACAGGCCCCTCGAGCCTGGTTCGATCACCTGCGATTAACCTTACTATAAAGGGGTTTTAAAAATGCCAGGAGTGATGTTTCTCTATTCTTGCTTCACACAGACAACCTCACTATGTTTGTCTTAGTCTATGTCGATGATATTTTGATCACTGGTAATAACACTGCCTACCTAAAATTTTTTGTACAAAGACTGAATGCACTCTTTTCTTTCAAGGACTTAAGACCTTTATATTATTTCCTTAGACAGGAAATCTATAGAGATAGCTCAGGTATGTATGTGAATCAAGGTAAATACATTCTTGACTTGTTAAAGAAATTTAACATGTTGGATTGTGCCTCTGTATTTACTCCAATGGTTGCTGGTCGACAATTCTCTTTAACTGATGGGGAACCCATGTCAAATCTTACCATGTATCGACAGGCCATTAGTTCTCTTCAATATTTAACGACTACCCATCCAGACATAGCATTTTTAGTGAATAAACTCAGTTAATTCTCATCTCAGCCAACAATCATTCATTTTCAAGCAGTTAAACATATCTTACATTATCTCAAAGGCATTTATCATTATGGACTTCATCTAAAGCCATACTCTTCACTTCACCTGACGGCTTACACCGATGCAGATTCGGCTATAGATATAGATGATCGGAGATCAATGGCAGGATTATGTGTGTATCTTGGAGGCATATTAGTATCATGGTCTTCTCGGAAATAACGAGTAGTCTCTCGGTCAAGTACAGAATCTGAATATAAGGCATTAGCTGAAGGCGCTGCTGAGGTTAAATGGTTAAGTTCACTGCTATCCGAACTTGGTTTTCTCCTCCAACGACCTTCTATAATATGGTGTGATAATATGAGTGTAGGAGCACTAACTGCAAATCCAGTCCAACATGGTCGCAGTAAACATATAGAGATTGATGTTCATTTTATTCGAGACCTAGTTCTGTCTAGTCTTATTGACGTCTGATACATTTCCTCCTCACATCAAGTAGCTGATTGTTTAACCAAAGCATCGACACACTCTCAATTCCTATATTTAAGGAACAAACTCAGGTTGTCTATCACACCCTCTCGTTTGAGGGGGAATGTTATAACATAACCAATTTGCACTATTCATCATTTCTTTCTATACAAATATTCTTCTCTCTCCCTTGTACTGTCAGATGTCTATATTTTCTGTTACATCGTCATGATTCATTTGTACTAATGTATCACACACTTCACTATATATAACACACAAACCTAAGCATGTGATATTGCCTCAATTTCTTCATTCTCTATCATCGTATTTTCTATCTTTCAGAAATTAGGAAATGCATTTTATGCTCATGCATAATATTAGCATACTCATACGTGAATTTGATTTTTCTGCACACATTATAATGATTGTTCATACACTCATTTGACTTATTCTAGGATATAAATGATTTTTAAATGATTATGATGTGAATAGTGAATAGTTTGTCTTGAAAATTGATTTAGTGAGTATAATTACTGATTTAGAATTTTTGATGAAAATTTGGAAATTTTTGATGAAAATTCCTAAAATTATGAGTATTTTTGGACTAGAAAAAATGTCAAATAGTAAGACAATTGATTTATGGTAGTAGAAATAAGTGTCAAAGGGTCGTTGAAATAATTAGTAAATGGTATTAAAATTTGTTGAGAATGTGACATTGACCAATATATCTAGGGCTCAACTTACCCTTTTTACCGAACCTCAGGGCTCCCCACTAAGGTGATACTCTAAAAAATACTCTATATCTTATGCAACTAACACTTCAATGATGTTATCGGTTGATATGCGACTAACACTTCAATGATGCCTCAATCAATAAAAAATGAAATTAAAAATTAGAGTTATCAAATAAAAATATATAATTGATATAGATAAACTCATAGAAATATTTTTTAATTTTTTTCAAAATGTAAGGCTAATATCTGTTTTATGAGAAGAATTGTAATCTTTTATTCTAAAGTTCTTTTAGTTGAAACTTATGTTTTATTAATTCGTTTAAAAGAAATTTTTTATTCAAAGTTTTAGATTACAAAATGTGTGTGAAAAATAAAAGCAATAATTCATACCGTGATATAAGTATTCTGATGACAATTATAGCTGCAAAATGCACTTTACAACAACAACAACAACAACAATAAAAATAACAACAACAACAACAATAACAATAACAATAACAATAACAATCACAACAACAACAACAACAACAATAATAATATTTTTATTTTTATTTTTACTATTAGTTGTATCTATTAGTTAGTTTATTTTGATTTCATTTTTCTGTATTATTATTATTTTATTTTATTGTATTTAAATTTTAATCATAATTATTTTTTATTTTTTTATTCATATGGATCATTTGTAAACAATCTCTTTACTAGTTAGGAGTAGGGCTACGTACTACTGGAACTCCTTAAACCTTACATCTCAGCTGAATTTTGACTATGTGTTATTGTTGTTGTTGTTGTAGTAGTACTATACAGAAATTAATTTAACATTTAACCGTTTCCTTCTAGTCCCTTTAAAATAGATTCCATTTGTATTTGTTTAGAATATCCTTCGGCCTATAAAGTTATATAGCTATAAAAAGTTGTAAAACTGTGAGCTTACGTTATCTAGTTGACCATGTTTTTTATTTTGGTGCATAAAGATAAGGAAGACTTTTAAATTTGAGAAAGAAAATATATAATAATTATAATGTGCATTACTTTTCAAATAATGATTTTGATGTTTGTGATCCTCAGATGAGTAACGAATATGCTTGATGTTCTTGGCCAGAAATGGACATCAGTATCAGTTGCATTACTTCATAGGTTATCTATGCCATTTCTACTAATTTATACATGAATTCCAGTATAGCTTCACATTGCATATTTTTCAAATCGAAATAATTAAGATTACTAGGATATAACTAATTCTAAGGATTTTGTATTAGGATAATCTTTACCCTTAAAGAGGCAATCTCACATTTTTATGATAGTGCTAGAAAGGAAGAAGTCAATCAAAAAAAGTGACATTCTTTATATCTTCAATCTCTCGCATCTTGTTGACCTACGCTTCTTTATTATCGTGAGAAAAACAAAAGCAAAGGTTAGGCTTCTTCGTTCTAATAATCTAAATCATTTTAGTATTAATATTGTCCAAGTAATATGTTTCAAAGATAAAATTTCTTAATTAAAAAAATTATTAATAATTTATAAATACTTATAAATAAATCGTACTAAATAAAATAAAATTTTAGGTGCTAATCTAACTACTAAATTTTTAACAATTAAATTATCTATCGTTTAGTTATTAGGTTAAGTGTAATAAAGTGTTAAATGTCATGTCTATTTCTAGACTCTAAATTATTTTTATTAGGTTTATTACCGATTGTTAGTAATAAATAAGGCTCAAATTTACATGCATCGACATTAAATTAAGACTAAATTAATTTGAACATTTTCACAATAATATTTATAATCTTTAAAATAAACTAAAAAAACTTATCATTAGAGTATAAAATGTATAATTTAATCTCATAAATATAAATAATCTTTAAAAGAATAAATAAATAGTTCTAATATTAAAATGGCAATTAAGATAATCTCTTTTTCTTTATTTAGCAATAACCATTACTAATTTTGAGCTAAAATACTTGCCCAGTTCTCATAAACCATTATGAACTCTTCACTTTTAAATATAATTGTAAGGTAGTATATATAAACTAGGAAAAATAGAATAAACTAAAATTTCTACTCATTACTACCGTATGAACAAAAAACCTTGCTAGTATTTATATGATACTATACAATATATTGAAATGCTTGAATGATTTTACCATTAAGAATTTATTATGAATAATATTATACCTATATGATTCTATTATCAGGAATTTATTATTTGTGAATATAGTGTTAGACATTTTTGTCCTTAAGGATAATTTTGTCTTTTTGCCTATTAACTGGACAAGTATTAATTGTAATTTTGGCTTTTTAATAAATTATCAGTTAAGTTATATAATTTGATCCAAATAAGGGTAATAAAGTGAGCCAATAAATGATCTAGATTAATGAATCAAAGTTTGGGTAGAAAATGTTAAGCCATTTGTTGTAAAAGAGCATGAAGATAAGGTGTATCTATTGAAAAAGGCTCTATATGGACTAAAGCAAGCTCCAAGAGCTTGGTATAGTAGGATAGATGAACATTTACTTGGTCTTGGATTCATAAAGAGCTTAAGTGAACCAACTCTTTATATCAGAAAACTTAAAACTGATATAATTGTTGTTTCTATTTATGTTGATGATTTACTTGTAATAGGCAACAATGAAGATATGGTTTGCAGTTTCAAGACTGAAATGATCAATATGTTTGAGATGACAGATCTTAGAGAAATGTCATTTTTTCTTGGCATAGAGATACAAGAAAGCAAACAAGGAATTTTCGTTGGACAACAGAAATATGCCAAGGAGATTTTGAAAAAATTCAGAATGGATGATTGCAAACCCGTGTCAACACCAATGAATCAAAAGGAAAAATTCTGCAAAAAAGATAGAGCTCAAAAAGTTGAAAAAGGAATCTACAGAAGCCTTATTGGTTGTCTAATGTATCTAACATCAACAAGACCTGACATCATGTATTCTGTAAGTACACTTTCAAGATTCATGCAGTCTGCTAGTGAGATTCACTTTAAAGTGGCGAAAAGGATAGTTAGATACATCAAAGGAACATTTGATTATGGTATCCGTTTTTCACGTGTTGATAATTTTAATTTGTGTGGATATACTGATAGCAATTGGGCCAGTTCACTTGATGATGTGAAAAGTACTTCAAGGTACTGCTTTAGTTTTAGTTCAGGTATACATCAAGTTTAGTTTCTCTTTTTGGGCAGTGAAGAATTCTTTTATGATAGAAGCTAGGAAATTTCAGTAACCAAGTAGTTGCCAATGGATTGTGACCAATTTAGAGGAATTGCTTTCTGTGTTGCATTTGGACTGCATGAGTCTTTGTCAATGCAATTGAGGAACATGATTAAAAGAGA
>JAOQMP010102888.1:0-14929 GCA_027563575.1 Erythroxylum pedicellare
TGTAAAGTGGGAAGTGGAAACAAGATCAACACTGGAAATCAGAATGGCAATAAGGAACCTAGTTGCTCATTAAATGGAAGAATCAACTAGACTTTAAAGCAACTTAAGAACCAATTGAATTAATTAAAGAGCAATTTTCACGTTTCCACTTTAAGGACAATCTAAAATTTATGAAGAAGGTAATTTTAAGCCTTCATTTAGTTTATAGTAGAAGGAAGAATAAGAATTCCAAGATAACAAAGGCTCGATCAAAATGATGAATTAAGCTTACAATAATTTCTATTTTATTGTTTGTGTGTGTGTGTGTGTGTGTTATGAAGAATATATTATCGGTTTCTAAAAAGGTGACATGGCAAGGTTATTACAATAGATAGTACAAAATATATATCTATGTATACACTATATGGGAATGGTGTGAGGGGATAAAAAGTTTGGTTGAATTTCCCTTTTTAGATGGTTATAAGTCAGAGATAGCCTCTCAAATGCTATTAGTGTCATGCAATCCTCATTTTATTCTACTAATAATGTCAATCACCATCTTCAAAATTATTACATTCACCAGATTCCATATTAAAGTTCTTTAGCAATCAAGGGTAAGGTCAAATTATCTTTAACTTATCATCTACAAACGAAAAACTAGTTAGAATTATTAAACTATACTCTAGCAATATAATTGGGATGCATGGTTAGAAGACTTTAGAAAGGTAGGTAAGGACATTATCAATAATTGAGTGGCAATATAATATTTCCTTCCATTTAACAATACATATGACACATTTTAGACATTATATAACTTTCCTCCTCTAATTCATGTCTCATACTTAGCTAGCAATTATGTAATTTCTTTAGTAGATTAGGCTTCACATAATAGGGATGATGTTCTTAATTTGGAATAATTTCATATAGAGCATAGTCAAGAAAAAATGAAGTAATTATCATATCAGCATCATATTCATTGGGAGTTCATAGTAGGTGACTTAGTTTCAACACGAAAGCCACATAAATTATCTCTATTATTCTATTTTCAACAACGAAAGTCACATAAATTATCTCTATTATTCTATGGCCCTCATAAGGTGCTTAAGAGTATGGTCAAGTCGCATCTAGATTGGAGTTTCCATTAAATACCAAAGTTCACTTTGCTTTTCATATTTATCAGCTTAAGAAATATGTCTCTAATTTTATTCAAGTTACAACAATTTTTTCTTGAGGTTTCTAAATCAATTGAGAGGACTTTGTAGCAATTCTAAATAAGAGGATAGTTAAGAGAAATAATATAGCTATTTTTCAATTATTAGGTTAATAGAAAGGATAAACATGTAGTGACCTATATATGATAGACAAACTAGAGTTATGTCATGATTTTCACAAACATGTGGCATGTTACACTTTTTCATAGGATAGTTACTTGTTCTTATAATCAGAAGCTTTTAAGCAATTTTTCAGAATCTTGTTCTTTAGGTTACTATTACATATAGGGTAAATTATTTTTAAAAAATATATCTCAATTTGTACTCAATTTTGAAATATTAGCTTGAATTTTAAAAAAGGTACTAAAATGCTTAACTTTCAATTTTTTGCAAAACAACCCATCGTTAGACTTCAAGTTAATGATGCTAGCATGGTTAACTATGTCAGCTAATCTACTGGAAAAGTGGTTGACGTGTGCTCTAATCATGCTATGCCAAATAAAAATAAAAATTAAAAAGTTTAAAATTCTCAAAACCTAACACCTAAGACAACCTGGCTTTGCAAAAAAAGATAAGGAGAGCTCGATTCTAGGTGTAGAACATTAATGATTCAAGGAAACTACTTGAAGTTTGAGACATACTTCTCTTCCATGGAGAATGCTTATGCAAGGACAAATACAAAAATAATTTCTTTGTCCCTTTGTTAGGAACAACAAACTTCTATCTCTATCTCTTTATTCATCTTTATGAATAAAGAGAGTATAAGGTTTATGAAATCATCATAATAAAAAGGAAGAACATAAACTTGTCTTAGCCCTATTTAATGAAAAGGAAGAAGATTGTGACTATGTATTAGCCCTATTTTAACATTTCAATCGAATTCTACATTATTCCATAATTTGAACTGAAGCATAAAAAAGTTGCATCATTCCTTTTTTGTATATTTGTATCAACTTTTGTGACCAAAATTATCAAAAACATAAAACCATGACAATCTCTCTTTTATATATACGTATAAATGAGAATTGATTTGATTTTTTTTCTTTGTTTCTTTTTACAATTCCTTGTTGAGTATGTAGTCAATGAGTTGAAAACATCATCCAAGAGCTTATATCTTCTAACCTTATTTCTAAAACTTACCTTTTGATGCCAATACCATTATTGGCAATATCCTTGGACCTTATATGTCCATGCTTTTTCTCTAATTAACTTTTGAGTTATGATCCTCCTCGTCATTGATGGTGACCTCTCTGACGACTTTTACTTCTTAATGGGGGATGTTGACTTATCATTGTCAAATACCCTTTTGACTCTTTATCACTCCTCAATGATTTTCACTATTATTATTCCTTTCTAACTGTTTGTCATTTCTGCTATTGTCTTTGTTGTTGTTCCTATTTGATGATACGAGTTTGATGAATTATGTGACTTCTTCTTGGAATCATGCAGCACTTTGTACTTGGTTATGAAAATTCAATGGCTACATTATTTGTTGTTACCATGTTTCTCTCGACTCATACAGAAAGTGAATAGAGAGAAAGAGAGAGAAGTTTGTTGTTACTTGCAAAGAGATAAAGAACAAAAATTTTGCAAGGGGACAAAGACAAGCAACTACAAAAAGAATCTAAAAACAAATAAATTTTAACATTGAGGGATATCTTATAGGCAATTAAAACTTTAAGATTTAGATTGAAGTTCGCAATCCTTTCTTTTGCAAAATCAACTAGACAAACATCTTAAGCTTTAGGTTTTAGGAATTTTAATTTTAATTTTAATTTTAATTTTTTATTTTCATCTGACATACATAAGTAGGAAATGTGTCGGCCACATGTATAGTAGATTTGCTTATGTGATTTATCACATTAATATCTTAACTTAAAGTCCAATGGCGAGTTATATTCACGAAAATTTGAAATTTGAAACATTTTAACATTATCTTGTAAAGTAAGAACTAACATTGCAAAATTAACTAAATTAAGTAAAGTTCAAATTTTTTATAATTCACCCTAACATATCTGTTTTGGTTTTCATAGTGTTATGGAATTTTTTTCGAAAAATAATTTTTCCATAGGGCTATCTTGCTGGAAATGACATGGTTATTATCTTGGACGTTGCTCGGTTCAAATATCCACCTCATTGGGTTCCTCTTACATTTATTTGGGATGCCATCAATATTGTTACTGCCACTGGTTACCACAAGGGGTATGCATAACATTTTGAAAATCTTTGAAGTTTAGAATCTGTTAGGTCAGCATATGCAATGAAGAATGACTGAACTTGTCTCACATAATAAACTCGACCTCTTCAACCGCATTTAAGGTCTTTTATTCTAACTCTAACAACATCCAATAAAAATTCTGATAAGATGCAGGGTTTAAGAAGGTCTAGTGAGTAATCTTACTTCTAATTAATAGAGAACTTGTTTCCAACATTTATGGTCTTTCATTCAGATGTTAAGGTAAAATACAAACAAAAAAAATGGGGGCAGTGTTACCTTGACCTTTATGTCAAAACTTGGCTAGCTATTTTTGACTCCGAAAGATTAGAAACTATAGGTAATTTTTCTTTTCGTTTTCTTTTCATGTGGCTTTTTTTTTTTTTTTTTTTTTTGATGCCAAACACATTACGTCGAACTGAACATTTGTTATTTTTCTCAGGTTATATATATTCTGTCAGGGAATTAAGGTAGAAAAATGGGTGCAGCTTGGTGTCTTGCAAGAATGGTTTGGCATTCACGAGCTTTTGCAGTCCTATGTGTTGGCCTTTGGGATCCTTCCACTGGTCTTGTTCAGGTGGGTCCCGGTTAGTTCAGCATTTCTCTAGTATCCTTATCCCTTTTCACCCTTTCAGTTGCCAAATGAATCATTGGACTTCCGTTGATAAAACTCAAGAATGAACTTGGGAGATGTTCTTGTACTTTGTGCTGTTCGTACTTGGGTATCTCATGTTTGGTGAATCAATAATGGCTGACATACTAGATAATTTTGATGGAAGTTCCGACACAGCAACTGGAGCTTCACTTGATGTCATAGTGAGAATGAGTTATTGTATGTGTTTCTGCTGTTGAACTTCTCCCTGAGCGCAAACATCATTGGAGCAACAATTATAGTCCTTGCCATGGTTACAAACACATTTGGTATAGCAACCAAGACACAAAATCATACATCTTTTTGTTCCAGTGACTGGCAGCACTAGAGTCTGTATTATCGTGCGCTGTCCATGTTTAAATGACGCAAAACAGACTGGATCCATTCAATTTGAGTGTGTAATTCTGGATTTTGTACAATCTCTGTGGCATTGCAAAATAAATTATTGACAAACCATCATGTTCTCAAAGGAAATTCATGATTAATGGAATTGCTGAAACTACAATAGCTAGGGAAGGTATCGAACTATTTCGTGATCTTGGGGATAATTGTGCATATACAATTTATTACCATGCTTGGGAGTAATGCCTGATCTTACTTTCTTTCTACTGGCTTTCCTTTTACGATTAAGTTCTTTTCTTACTTTCGGGATTTCAGAAGTTCAAATAAAGGCTTTGGGGCAAAGTTGTTAGTTTTTCATGATCCGGAGAGAAGCTTGTCTTCCTCAGAGTAAGGGGAGTTACATTTTGCAACTGCAAAATAACCTTTGTAAACTTTCAGCACATAAATCGCAGCAATCTGTAAGTTGTCAATACCATAGTTCAATAAATTTAGATCTCGAGAAACAAAAATTTTGGGGTCGAATCCTCAACCTTGCTTTATTATTGTCAAATTCTGACAGTTGATTTGCCAAATTCAATTGGGCATATACCTTGATATCTCAACTGGCTGCTGCTTTTACTGCTTTATCGGCAGCATCGTCCAAGTCCTCCGCCGTGATTAGCGTCATTCCACTTTCCTGCAAACATCAATTAATAAATCCTCAAATAATTTACGTCACATTACCAACTTGAACGCGACCTTAGTTCTAATCCCTATTTAAAGTGTTTACATCGCGTTCATTTTCATAATTTACCTTCAAGATTCTCTTTCCTTGGTCAACATTAGTGCCTTCAAGACGGACTACCACTGGTACTTTCAGAGCAACCTTGAAGAGAGGACCAAGAGAGATAATGTGTCAGAAGCAAAATAAAGCTGTCGACTGATTATTACGTATCTAATATGGAAAGCGGTACAACTTAGACACGGTCCTACTCTGTTGCATTCAGCAACAAGCATTAACATTGAAACTTTTCCACCATTTCATATGCAAGTTCAAGACTCCTAGCATTGGCAGCATTATACCATGTGACCAAGCAATTGAACATCTATCCAAACACAGATTCCCAATTCTAGAAAGACCTTTCGAACAGCCTGCTCCATTTATTCTGGCACTTGCAACCACAACGGGGTAGATGGAGAGAGGCAGAGACAGAGACAGACAGGGAGATTGTACAATTTTGGGTGAAGATAACAAAACTTAATGCAGATCTTACCTGTTTGGCAGCATTGACAATTCCGCTAGCTATCACATCACACTTCATTATTCCTCCGAATATATTAACTAATATTGCCTTCACTTTCTCATCAGAAGTTAGTATCTTAAATGCCTCAACCACCTGTCTCAAAAATTTTGAGAAAATTAAGCCATAGAGTAAATTCTCATAACAGCTAAATATGCCCAGCAGAAAGAAAACACACACTTGATTTATGACGAGGCAGACTCAATTAGATGGCCAAAACAAGAAGGAATGACGAAAGGAAAACAAGAACACTTACAGAAAAAGCTTAAAATATAAGCATTACCTGCCCCTCAGATGCATTACCACCCACATCCAGAAAATTGGCAGGAGTTCCTCCATGCAATTTAATAATATCCATTGTAGCCATTGCTAATCCTGCACCATTGACCATGCATCCAATTTCTCCATCTAAACCGATGTAATTTAAATCTGCCTTGGCAGCAGCCACCTATGAGAAATAAAACACAGGAAAAGAGCAATTTAGTAAAACACTATGATTCTTCCTGATTTCTACCTACATTACATGAGTGCGAGTTAGCACAGCTCATTGTACGAGAACAAGCCTTGATCAAAACTTGCATGCTTGAGAAGCTAAGTTCTCCATATAGCCAACTACACAGACGATTTTGCCATTAAGACAAACAAAGAACAATCAAATAAATAGAACCAAACCTCTCGGGGGTCCTCCTGAGTTGGATCGCGAAGAGCAAATATTTCCTTCTGACGAAAAGCAGCATTGTCATCAAAATTCAACTTAGCATCAGCAGCAACAAGCTTCTTATCAGAAGTTTCTGCAATAGGATTGATCTGCAGAGGGACCATAAGGCTCAACACTCAGATAACTGTGCAGGAGAGGGGAATTTGAAAGTAGTATTATGAACCTTATCAAGAAAAATATGCAGAATGAAAAAAACTAATACCTAGATACGGCTGCAAACAAAGAAAACAAAATTGGAAGATGCGGAGATTCGAAATATTAGAATTTCAAGAGACATAAAATATAGAAGTTAAGGCTCACTTCCAACAAAGTGCAGTCACTCTTGCAAAAGAGATCATATAACTTCTTTACTTGTTCGATGCATTCCTTTCTTTCAGCTACCTTTGGAGACAAACCATCAACAACTTTTACAGCATCTTCATCAGTGATGCCTTTGAACACATCAATTGGTACCTAGCCAGAAGAGGTGGATCAACTGGGTGAGACAGCAATCAGCAAGGCCAAAAAACTGGCTAGATGATCACAGGAATATATGTTTACAGAAAACAAAGGATTGAAAACCTTGATAATCAAGTCAGGGAATTTTTCTGCAAGATCTTCAATACTTGTACCGCCCTTTTTACAGGCAATAATAAGCTGAAAACAAGATGATCATATAAATTCCTTTGATAATGAACATTTTTTAGACCGGAATGTTTCCGCTAGAAACTAATACGATAATCTTGGTCAGCAAAACGTACTGGACCAGCAGTTGTACGATCAAGCATTATAGCAAAATACATCTCATTGACCAGGGACAACTTTTCACACAAGTAAACCTGCCAAACAAAAAGAAATAAGTAAATCTTAATCAATTCTATCCATCATAGTATATAAATTTAAGAAATTTAGAAAAAAATTCAAATAGAATAACTAATACAATTAATTCTAGGGAGCACTTATAGTAAGATATGTTTGATATCAGGTTACAAATAAATTAGGAACCCTATGAATCATATTTATCTAGATGTGGCAAGTTTCTAGTGTAATCCCGAACCTCATATCACTCACGAATGTAAATCTAAAATAAATATCTCACTTGTAAACAGCAGTGAATGACAAAAATTGGAAAAAGCTAAAGATTAACCATCTGAAATATCATACTAGATATTCTAAATTTCATTGCACCCATCCTAGCTATAGATTGTACTTTCATAAGTCAGTTAATGTCTCTATTGTTAACCGTGCAAAGATTATATGGGGCTAAATCCAAGTCAAGCAAGTAATGTGGAAATTAACTATTACATTCATTGTGTCACAGTAAGGAACGGTAAAAGGCATCAGTGAAAGAAAAAGGTAACAGAGCAATACTTGCGTGGGTCCATAAAGGGAAAATTCTTGTTGTCACAAAGAACTTAATCAAAATTTCATGAGGCCTAGAATCCCATGCAAATTCAAAATATTCAACAAATAGAAGGATATGCACTAATATTGGACATATAAATTTCGCATAAAGTCGATCAATTATTGCCAAACCTTGCTGACAATTTTTCCTTGAGGTCCAGTTTGTTTGGTAACAAGTATCTGACCAAGCATTTTTTCTACATCCAATCAACAAGTAAGGTGATATCAGAGAGGTCATTAAAGTAAACCTACCAGAATTAAACCATGGTGACACACCAGAATTAAACCATGGTGACACTATACACAGAAGGAAAGCCACCACTTTCAACAAAATCCATCAGACTGAAAATATATTCTAGAGTAAAAGACATAGACATCCCCAATATTTAAAAAAAAATCTTAAAAAGACTAAATTTTAAAATTCTTGAAAAAATCCCAGTTTTCAATTTTCTAGACAAAGCTCTTCTTTTAGACTTCGGTTAAAAGATAACGATAAAATATACACAATATGAATATTAGACGTAAACTAATTAAATGCGACTAATATGAAAACCCAACTCAACTCTTAAACCCAACCTAAACTAATTAAATTTAACTTAAATTAATAATTTAAGATAATGATAATATATTATTAATATAAGCTGGATTTACTTAATTTGTTTCGAGTTTAAAAGCTAGGTCAAATCATCATGTAAATAGCATTTGATTAGTTAACTTCTAATGTTCATACCGCATATGTTTCGTTATTATTTTTTAACTGAAGTCTAAGAGAAGGAATTGTTCTGAAAAACTAAAAACTAAAAACTAAGAGTTTTTTCGAAAATTCTAAGAGTAGGGAGTTTTTCTAAGATTTCTTAAACTACTTTAGAGGTCCGTATATTTTACCATATATTTTATGATGATCTGTCCAATTTCTAGAGACCATTCCAACCTTCACAGACAGTATGAACACTTTGCAAGTCAAGTTAAACATTGATTGCTTAAACTAAACAGGCATAATAACAATTTTATAAATCCTTGCAATGATTAAAATTAGAATAAAACGAAAAGGAAAGAAAGAAACACCCTTTTTTTTTTTGTTGAAAAGGAAACAATTGCAACACAAAGATATGCACCCTCCACTTCGTTTGAAAGCATATGACCTCAGCTTCTTCTTATTTGTTTATAGTAGATGAGTTATTTCTTTAGCACAATAGTAACTAACCAAAATTACCCTAGTCATCTCAACTTTAGTGGTGTATTGCTTTTCTAGTTGTCATGTTCTAGCAGAAGCTGATAAGTGAAATCTTTAAAAGCAGTGACAATGATACTAAATCAAAGTTGATCAAAAATTCATACAAAAAGACATAAATAAACATTCGGGAACTCCCAAGTCATGTGATAAACATGGTTGACTTTCCAGCACATCATCCATAATGAAAACTCTAATGTACTAAAACACCATATTCCATTAAAAACTTAGAATATGAGAAACTATAAATAAGAAACAAAAAATAACAAAGATATAGGAAAATTGAACTTCCAATCAAATTCATATCGAAAAGGTGATCTTTCATTACCAGCTATTTCTTCAGCCTTGTCAGCCTTAACAATGTGAACTCCACCCTCAAAACCGTTCTTAAATTTTCCTAAGCCTCTTCCACCAGCAAGAACTTGGCTCTTAATCACCACCTGCACCACATTCATGAGTAAACATCCCTTGAGTTTACATTTGTAACCTCTACAGCACTAGGAACTGGACAGGACACAAACTGCCATCAATCTAGCCCTAAATTACGAACCAGCTAAATAAACATAATAGAACTTCAATTCAAATTTCTCGCGAAATGAAAGCTTTCAAGATTACCTCGTTGTGATTAGGAAAGACGTCTCGAAGAGCCTTCTTAACCTCATCAACAGAAGAAACAGCCACTCCTTTTGGGACATTGATCCCGTACTTTCCCATCAATTCAGCTCCCTGCAAAAGAAAATAAAATCAACAGTTACCATCAGAAGAAGCATAGCAAAAATGTCGTAAATTTGCTTAATATTTATTCGCAAAATGAGGATTAATTAAAAACAAAGCAACTTAGGTATGTTTTTATTCTAAATTCGTCATGACATCAGCAAACCAAACGGACACAAGGATCTCAACCCCATTCGTACGTGACCTGATATTCATGAATGTTGAGACGGCGAAGCTGCTGCTGTTGCCATTTGCCAGCGACGGAGAGCGAACGAGACACCAATTTGTTAAGCGGTCCTCTCATGATGATGATGCTTCTTCTTCTTATTCTTCTTCGCAGTGACTGCAAACCCTAGGTACTGCAAGCACTTGAAGTAAGGGTTGAGAGAGAGAGAGAGAGAGGGAGTGGGGAGAGGTGTTCGCCGGAATCAAAATAAGACTATTCAGTCGCCACTTTATCTTTGCCTTAATGCTAATTGACCCCTCTACTTTTCTTATTTTCCGGGGTGTCCACTTTCCTTTTCCTTTCTTTTCTTTTTTCCCTTAATGTTGGGGCTTACAGTTACAGACCAACGTTACACCTGAATAATAATAATAAATATTTTCTGATATTAGTCCTTTTCTTTTTAATGCATGAAAATGGATACACGTCTCATATCTACTGTGGCGTGACACATCTTCCAAGCCGTCTTTTTTACGTCAAATTGGCTGTCACATAGCTTCCTCTACTCGTGCTTGGGCTCGCCTATGGCGTCCCCCGATTTTGAGGGCTCCTTGGCTAAACGCGGAAGGACGAGAAAGTGGGAAGACGAAGCGCCGGTCAACTTGCTGTTATCCTGCAATTACGAGAGGACCAACCGAGCATATCCCAAACACCACACTATGGCTAGCGGATAAACCTATTGAACTCGAGGAGGGGGACATCACTTCGATTTCTTGTGAACTCGGTGGAGGCCTGACGCTGTCCACTTTATTCAAGGACAAGCTGGATCAACAATGGAGTCTCACTTTGGTTGTCAAGCTTTTGGGAAGAAGGATTGGCTTCCAAGCGCTGAGCTCGCGCCTGCACACACTCTAAAAACCAACTAGACCGCTCAAAGTTGTGGACCTCGACCACGACTTTTATCTGGTTCGATTCAAGGAAGAGGTCGACTTTCTTCACACCCTAACAGATAGCCCTTGGATGATTTTGGTCAGGCTCTATCAGTGCAACGATCGGAGTCCAAATTTCGTCCGAAGCATGGCCAGATTACAAATGCAGTTATGCGGATACGTATACTAGAGCTCCCCATTACACGTTATCACCCAGATATAACAGCTCTTGGAAATGTAGTCGGAAGAACGATGAAAATCGATGAATCTACGCTGTTAGCTCATCGAGGACGCTACGCCTGTCTTGCGGTGGAAATCGACTTGCAGCAGTCATTGAAGACAGCGGTCAACCTTGATGGGGAACTTTTACAGGTTGTTTATGAAGGTCTTCCCCAACTTTGTTACCACTGTGGCGTCGTAGGGCACAACCTCCTCGCCTGTCCGACACGACTCTGCCTTGTCACGCTTGAGTCCTCGTCCCCTGCACAGCAACCACAAACGGAGGGAGAATAGCACTTGGCTGCCGATGCATGCCCTACCGTGCCAGCTCTAGCTCCAGTCGACACACCCATCGGCTATGGCCCATGGGTACAAGTCCAACGACGCTCGCGCCCAGCGGCTCCACGCCCATCTCCCCAATAGCATCATGTCCAGCAGAAGACCGTTCCATCGAGCCGCAAACCAACGTCCTCTCAATAGCCAAGCTTGGGATTTTTGGCGCTGGAAAGATCAGACGTGATGGAGACAACACTAGCTCCAACGGCCATAAATCTCCAACGGGCCAAGCGAATGGGCCAAGGCCAACAGCTGCCTTTAAACCAGGCTATTAAACCAACACAGAACCCTAACTCTGGTCTTCTCTTCAAGGCCCAAGGACCCTCACACAATAAAAAGAAGGGGCCTAGGAGTTCCAATGCCATCCCAATCCAGTCTACCTGGGGCGAGAGCTCTCGAGCCAGCCCACAACCAGCACAAAATTCAGCCCCTTCCACCCAGATCCAATTGCAACCTACCCGGGCCGCAAATCACATGGCTATTGAGATTCCCAAGCATATGGAAATAATAAGCGGAAGCCCACTTAGGGAGGCCCACGAAGTTACTAGTGAGGATAATGTGCAAATTATGGACGGTGTGGAGGGGCCGAGGGCTCCAAACAAGACGAGGAGCCTCACAACATGTACAGAACCTCCCGATATACCCAAGGGACCCCCACTCATAGATGCCCGAGTACAGCATGATACAATTGAGATGCAGGCCCAGCCATCTTCAGATGCCAGAATTCTAGACGCTCCTATGGGAGGTACCTAAATTTTTAGATTTTCGTTTATGTTGATTATTATTTGGAATTGCCAAGGGGCGGGGGGCACCCGCTTCCTTATGATTCTGCATAATTACCTACGTAGTTAAAAACCCGGGATCCTCATTTTGCTGGAAACCCGCATTAGTGGACCCTGGGTCCAGGTGATCATTAGAACGTTGGGTTTCGACTACTCGTTCCGAGTCGAAGCCTTAGGCTTTTCCGGGGGGATATGGATATTATGGCAGGCAGAGTACCATATATCTATAAATTTCGCTCACCGTCAATTTATACATACCACTATATAACTTCCTTTGCTTTTACTGCGGTGTACGCCAGTCCTCAGGTTGCTACCCAAAGGCACCTCTGGCCACCGTTAGAGGGACTTGGGAGATCCATCAAAATTCCTTGGCTTATCGGCAAAGACTTCAATGCCAAACTGGAGGTCAATGATAAACGAGGCGGATCCAAATCCACGAGAATTGTGAATAATCACTTTCAAAATTGGGTTCAGGTCTATAGTTTGCATAACCTGGGCTATGTTGGCTCCAAATTTACTTGGAAACAGGGATCAGTCCAAACAAGGCTAGATCGGATTTTTGGGTCAACCGAGTGGATACACACCTTCCCGAACACAACCAATCTTCATCTATCTTTCCTAGGTTCAGACCATCATCCTCTGTACATTCAATTTCTTCAGGGGCATGCCCCCCATTACGCGCCTCTAATTTTCGCTTTCACAACGCTTGGCTCACTCACCTTGATTTTTACGAAGTCATAGCCGCTCATTGGAATCCGGCTGAGGAGTCAATCAATAAGAATCTTGTTAATTTGGCCCTCCACCTTCAACGATGGAATTATTCGAAATTTGGGAATATCTTCTATCGGAAGCAACGAGTGTTAGCTAGATTACAGGGTATCCAACGAGCCATGACTTGTGATTCTCGAGAGGACTTGTTAGTGTTGGAGTACAAGTTGAGCGGGGAACTGCTGCAGGTGTTAAGCGAAGAGGAAATTTTTAGGCATCAGAAGGCACACTGTGACTGGATATCGCAGGGTGATCGTAATACTAAATATTACCACACCCTGACCAAGTACAAACACAAGAAATTGAGGATTGTGAGTCTCAAGGACACTCAGGGGACTGTGGTCATAGACCCAGGTCAATTAAGCGAGCGTATTTTACACAGCTCTACACTCAAGCTCCAGATTCTAGAACCGCATTCCCACTTTCTGGTACCTTCCCTACTCTCTTTTCGAACAGTGCTCGGGATCTGTTCCAACCGATCCACCCCACGAAAGTTAAAAATGCCATTTTTGGAATGAACCCAAACAAAGCCCCTGGGATTGATGGGTACAATGTCCTTTTTTATCAAAAGCAATGGGGGAGGGTTGGCCCTCAAGTGACAGAGTATATTCAAGCGGTTTTTAGACGGGACAAATGGAAACCGGAGCTCAATCAGACCATCCTGGTCCTTATCCCCAAAACTCCCTCCCCGTCTAATATCACCCAGTTCAGACCAATAAGCCTTTGCAACGTGCCCTACAAAATTCTCTCCAAAGTCATCGTTAACCGTTTCAAGCCACACCTCCACTATTTAGTTCAGGAAAATCGATGTAGTTTTATCCCGGGTCGCCACATCATGGACAATATTATCATCACCCAGGAAGCCATCCACTCGATGAGAAAAAAGACCGGATGGACTGGGTATTTTGCGATCAAAGTGGATCTGGAGAAAGCCTATGAAAGGATTCAATGGGATTTTATCTAGAGTATATTAGCCGATATTGGTATTCCGGATCCTCTTATCTGGGTCATTATGAATTGTGTGTCGATAGTCTCCATGCAGGTGGCTTGGCTGGGCACATTATTGGAACCCTTTACCCCTACTTGCAGGATCAGACAGGGCGACCCTCTATTGCCGTATCTGTTTATTATATGCATGGAACGGTTAGGTCATCTCAATTCTAAGGAGGTGGACCAAGGTAACCGGCCTCCGCTTAAATTAAGTCCTACCAGTCCACCCTTATCTCACCTATTCTTTACGGATGACCTGGTCCTATTCGCAGAAGCTACTGACTCACAGACTTCCATTATAGCCTGTACTCTTGAGATGTTAGGTAAGGCTTTGGGGTAGAAGGTTAACCGGACCAAAACGAAGATTTTTTTTCTCCAATAATGTTCCTATGGCCACGGCGTGACGCCTCAGTCACAATTTATCCATTCCAGCACGAACAACCTAGGTAAATACCTTGGCATGCCCTTACTGCATGATCGGTCCATGCATCATATGTATCAATATATTCTAGACCATGCTCAATAGAAACTAGAAGGCTGGCGGGCTAAAAACTTGTCCTTAGCAGGGCGACTCACCTTAACCTAGTCAGTGATCCCAGCACTCCCTATTTTTACGATGCAAACAGTTAAGCTTCCGAGGGGTCTCTGTGATGACCTGGAACGCATTATGCGTAACTTTATATGGGGTCCACTACTGACTTTAGGAAAATGTCCCTAATGAACTGGGACTCGGTGTGTAAGCCTAAACGTGCAGGGGATCTAGGCGTCAAGAAAATTCGGGTTTCCAACAACGTCCTGCTTACGAAGTTGGGATGGGCCTTGCTTACCAAATCGGATACACTTTGGGTCTGTATTTTACGAGCTAAGTACCGACTCGCTCAGTACCACTTCCCCTAGACGATAAACCGCCACGGGCCCTCGACTCTTTGGAGAGGTATAGAGGCGAATTGGCACACTGTCTGCCAGGGTCTCTTCTGGTACCTGAGCAATGGTAGACATATCTCTTTCTGGCTGGAT
>JAOQMP010102905.1:0-30271 GCA_027563575.1 Erythroxylum pedicellare
GAAGCATCTCGGTATAATGTTTTTCGATTTCATCCTTTTGACGATGAGGATATCTATAAGGACGGACCACTATAGGGGTTGTTCCTAGAAGCAAGCAAATTTGGTGGTCATATTGCCAAATAGGTGGCAGTCCTGTTCGGTCTTGAAACAAGTCCTCGAATTCCAGTAAGAGTCTGTCTAATTGCTGTTCTTTTGTTGTTGTATTACTCAACATGTGGACGCTTGTATATTTATTATATGTATTCGTCTTTTGAACATCTAACATGATCTAACAAGGTCTGCGCATATATTGTACGCCGAAATCCTGTATTACACTAGCAGACGTGTTTGTAAATATCTACATTATAATGAAGTACGTAGTAATTAACTGGACGTAGTTACATTGTACATGCTTCGCAGAAACTTCACGACGTTAACTGTGATCTTTCTCTTATCAATAATATCAACAAAAGGCCCTTGTACAATGACTTCTATGATATTATGCAAGTTAAATTTATGAGTTAATACTAAATATTGATAAAAAAATCTAATTTCATTAAAATTTATAGTTTTATTAGCACCAAATTTAAAAAATGTAAAATTTTAGATTGATATTATAAATTTACACTTAGAAACATTTTTGATGTTTCAAGATGAGATTCAGACTTAACCTGAAAGTGCCCCTTCTGAGGTGATGAATAGAAACTGGATGGGATTCTATACTTTGCTGCTTCAGATTAGTTGGCCACTTGTCCACCATGGAAGCAGGGACAGAACAGCTTGTTGCTGGGAAGTCTCTCCAGGCAAAACTTGGAGGCCTTAAGGCTTTGTTCAAAGCAATCTGAACACCTAATGCACCAATGAATAATACGCAATCCTATGATTCAATAGACAGAAAACTAATAACCAAGTCCAAGGTTCCATTGGTTGCTCCAAGAAGATCAGATAAAAAAACTCAAGGGTGCTTAGAGAGTTCCTGGAGAAATTTACCATGTCATCGTCTTCCAATGAAACATCAACGGTGGCTCTCTCCAAGGAAGCCTATGACAGACCATTTCAGCACCAGTCCTAATCCAACAACAAACTAAGAAGATGGTTTTTGCATCTTCAATACAAATTAGAAAGTAAAAAAGCAATCTTTTTTCTTTTTGTTCAATCAATTCCACGAGAAATATCTAAGGATTATATTGGGGTTTTGAAGATTGAAAAAATAAAAGCTATGCACACCGCATGTTTGAATTCATGAAATAATGGAGCTTTCAAGGAGAAAAAGCGAAAAAGGAAGAGGAAAATTGAAGCTTGAACGGATTTGTTCTACCCCATGAAGAGGATCCGAGTTCCTGTACTTGATAAACTATAAATCTATCGAAAGCAATCACAAGTCTATTGAAACAGGTACAGGATCGATAAAAAGCAAGTTCCTTTCTGGGTAAAAATCGTGAAAGTTTCTCTGGAAAGGAGCAAGATTTAATGGCGACGAGGTCACACGTTTTATACGGAAGGTCCCGTTTTTAAGTTGCAGGAGAGAATTGAGCTTGCAGTTTGGAGATTTCAAGTTTGTTATTGAAAGAGGTCTGTTTGGATTAGGAATCCTAGTGGCGATCGAATTCTTAATCTTAAAGGTGAATAATTAATTAATTTTTAATTACACAATCTTTTAAATGTTCTGTAAATAGTAAAATAGAATCAGCAATGGGTTTGAGCTGATAAATTTTTAAGATTAACAACGGTTACTTTGATCTCAGTAACTACGTAACTTTGAGAGTTTCACACGTACGAGCAATGGTGTTTATCCAATTATGGAGTTTCAGAATTTAACGCAAGTTAGAAGTTTGGACGATTACATGATTTCTGACATAAGAACACATGCACCACTCATCCTTGTCTCTTTTATTTCGATCCGCCAATGCGCAAAATCAGGTTTTTACTGGTAATAAAGCATCAGCAGTAGTGACATAATGAATTACAAGATATAGAACTCAATGGATAAGACATGAATTTGCAAGCATCAAGACTTTGCTGACAATGAAGCAGCAGCCGACAGGGAAGCTGGCAGGGAAGCCGGATACTCTACTGAATTGCCGCAATGTCGTCCGTCAGTAGTAGCAATTTGAAATTGGTTTGAGATAGGTTTAGATGATTCTTTGAGAGTCAATCTTTCTTCTGCAACTACTGCTTTCAGACGATACCGCTCTGCTCTTGATCCGATAACCTGTCCCAGTACAGATGCTGCGATCGTAAATGCCATAGCTGACTTGGGCATCAGTACAGATTTCCTTAGCACAGCTATGAATGGAACTGCTGCATGAACAGCTGCAAACCATGATGGCGAAAATTTTTCAGTGTGTTCTCTCCATATTCCTAAAGGAAGATTTGCAGCCATTCCCAGCATCCCGATCACGAGAATTTTTGCTGGCAAGGGTTGCGGCCGTAGATTCTTTGCAAAAGCAGTTCGTGCTAAGGCTGCTCGGGCTGCAACCACTGCAGGTGGGCATTTAAATTTCATGCCTGGTGGGGGTTGGAAAGCTTTTGCAACAAGTGGAAGGACATTACTGACTGCTCGATACGATTTTGCAATAGGACAGTTACCACTTTGCAGCCATTCATTGCCCATTGCTTCATGATTAGATTGCCCTCCCTAAATAAAAACATGAAAAAAATGCTAAATCAATGAAGACGTTACTTAAAGACTGTAATCTTGAACTTTGACCTAAAGTTCTTCAAGAGAACCGATTAAATAGTAAAACCAGATTATTTACCTTTGAAGAAGACTCCTTCTTGGATGAACTGTGATTTTTCTTCTGATTACCCCACTTCTTAGAGAATGAATCAAAGCTGAATGGACCTCCAGGTCCAAAAGATGAAAGACTAATGGTGGCTGCCTTTGCAGCCAAAGGATTTAACCCCACTAGGCTTGGTTTTAGCTCCACTTTCTCAGAGTGTGAGAATGATCTTTCAGAAAGTGGGACTACTCCCTCTTGTCCATGGAATAGCCTGAATGCAACTTCGAAATTCGGGCCATCTTCAAAGATTGGACCTTTTCCTTTTTGTGCCTGGCAAAAGAAGTTGGCAAAAACACAACTTAAGTTTCAAATCTGTACCAGAATTTAATGTGAGACATTAGATTAAAGAAAAGGAAAACAAGTCAAAACTTGTGTTTCTCCAACCTAAAGAAGCTTCACATCCCAAGAGAGAAAGTGATTATTGATACACACAACGGAAAAAGAATCCAAGGAAATAACTTACAGGCATTTGGTAAGGAATGGATGAGGAGAAGGAAAAATTAGTTGGTTCATTAATGTTTCTCAAAAATGGACATCTAAGCATGTCCACTTGAGAAGGTACAGACTCCTCATTTAATCTGCTGAAGAGAAAATCCATCTTAGTAGGGCAGCAAACTTTACCTGCACATCAATACCGAAGTGAAATCAGAGAGTAATCCAAACTTTTTGGATGCGTACCAGATAAATCTTCGAAAAACTCAAAGATCTAACTTGGAGTTATCAAACTAACCACACAACATATAATCATGAGTGTTTAAAAGGAAGAAACCAGGTGGTCAACGTTCAATCTTGAACAAAACTAAGGGAAAGAACACATGGATCATTATGATATTGGCCTTTTCGATTTAGTGCGGACAGTAATTATCCAAAACATTCGTCAAGTTCTCTAACGGCTCAAACTTTTACTCGATAACCACACGATCAAGAAATCCACGCACATAAACCCAGATTCAACAATTGAGTATGCAAAATCTCAATGCTATAAAAACTTCGAATCAACGAAATAATAAACATCTAAATCAGCAAAAATCCAATCTTTCCCATCAAAGGCCATTTAGCAGTAACGTGTGAGCCGATATTGAAACTCAAAAACCAAAACCCACGTCAGAATTATCGATCTAAAGCCGAAACAACGGCCATAGTTACATCAAAACCAACGTACCAAAACCGCACCTTCTCTTTCGAGCGAAAAATGGAGAGGTGAAGAGTCCAAACTAGAGAAACGTGAAAATGGAGACGAGGGAAAGAATCAAAATGAGTTGGTGAGAACCAAGGCTTGATGATGACAGAAAAAAAAAACCAAAAAGAAAGACAAGAATGGCCGGCGTCTTCGTGCTGACCACACGCCTTTGTGAAGTTGTCAAAGTTTGAACAACGTGGGAACAACGAGGCCTGTTCCTTTGTTTGTTAGCTCAACAAAATAGCAATAATGGAGTCGTTAAAAGTACATTTATATGGTTTGGTAGTTGTTTTGGAATGGTCAACCAATATATCTGTTTCTCTCTTTATACCTTTTTTCTAGAATGAGAAAATTTAAAATTATTTTTTGATACATAAATAAATAATTCCTATCTTGAATAAATAATTAGGTGAGTTTATAAAAATTCTTAAAATTTTAAAATTTCAACATGTGGTTGTTTATATTATTCGAACCTGTAATTTTATGATCACAAAAGAGTAACTTTTATTAGTTATTTGAAAACTTCCCCTATATTTTTCTTATTTACAAGAAATATCATATAAAAAATTCAATTTTATCAAATAGAAAAGATAATTAGATATGAATGTTATTAATTGTAGGTAAGATGAAATAAAATCTAATTATTATATTACTTAATATTCTCATTAGTCTTAATTAGTTTATCTCTCAATTTTTAAAATAATTTTGATTTAATGAGAAAATTGTCAAAAGGTTATATTGTTAATGAATTGATTAGTACTTATTTGAACAGATCAGAGAAGATGTAAAGAATGGCAATAAATGCCACAAGCTTTAGTTATCATAAACAGAGTTCTACAATACAATGCATGGACAGCATTAAAGAAGCAATATATAAGCAATTTGCCTTTAAAATTGTTTAAACATAATCTCTTCCATGTCTTCCCGGTTTCTTCTACTCCTCTTCAACTTCTCATCCCTCTGGTATGGCAAACATGTTCCTTCTAGCCAATCCCATTACTCTCAATGAGATAAGTCCGATCATATCAGAGTCAAGGGCCACTGCATATGTCAGGATTTGAAGAGAATAAACCATCTGTGGAATTATCAGGGAAGAACAAGTTAGCCAGAGAACACTCAACCCAGTAAAGATCAGCCATGGCATAGGCTTCCTATGAGTTCCCATGTCATTTTCAATTACCTGAAAAGGTTACAAAGTAAGGATTAAAGACCCCAAATCAACCTTAAAAGCGTGATGCCAGAGATGTTCACTAAAAGGCAAACCTGTGTTTGCCTATTTCTTTTGCTTGCCATAGCTTCTCAAGGTTTTCATTATAAGAGCCCATGCCCAATTTGTTCAGTACTTTCCCTTGCACAACAGTTCCCCTGCAAGAAATGGAATCTCCAAATCTGATGTAGTTTCATTATCTGAACTTCAAATATTATACAAGTAAAAAGAAGTAGAATCTAGAAAAAAAGCAGCTTCCCTGGAAGAAAAAAGTGCTTGCATAAAAGGGAAAAGCAAGTATCTCTGAACTCAAAAAAATCACAAACCCTTGAGCATTATCCAGGAACTTGTCAAACTATGTTCAATTTTTTGTATCCTCATTATCATAGTACTACATCCCGTACCAAAAAAGCACAGGCTCAGTACTTCTCCCGATGGAATCTGAAATAACATATGAAATTCAACAGTTCCTTACTGATTACAGCAAACAACAAAGCTCTACTATAAGAAATTCTTGGATCATGTAACATGAATAAACAGAAAACCTTGTGATGAAAGATATACAAGTAAATCTTCCTTCCAAGGAAAAGATTACCAACTACAAAACACTACATTGTGAAAACACAAAGCTATGAACACCAAAAAAGGATGCATACCGACCTTGAGACGGGTAAGATAACACAAACATTGGGATGAAGTCTTTAGAAATCTCCATGGTAGGACTGGTTGCATTCCCAGAATCAATGCCAGTCATTTCCATGGTTAACTGAACACCCATTCAGAGGAATCACTAAACAAAATCTCCAAACTTTAAACCCTCAAATTTGCCAAACCTATTAAGACACTCTTTTCCTTTAGCATCATCCACAAAGAGTAAAAATGATAAAGAAATCACAACAATAGCCAATGTGTTGCGAATAAAAATGAACAACAGAAGAGAGAAGGAGAGTGAGAAGAGTCCAGAAAGAAGAGAGAAGAAGAGAGAACTTTAGAGAAAGAGAGAGACAAACACATTAGCTAATTCATATCCTTCCTTGTGAGAGAAACTGTTACAGTTTTACACTAGTTACAGCTGTGTAACAGCTATAATATTTGAATCATTCACATGATTCATGTAAAATCCTTCTCCTCAATCACTATGATACGAAGGCACAACCTTTGAACAAAAACTAAAACTCAATCAACAAAGTTCATAGCCTAAAACCATTGTTTGGCACCTTGAAATTAATACAAAAAGCCCCACAAATCGAAGAATGCAATAAAGAGCAGTAAGAGAAAGCGAGAGAGAGGGATAGAGTACAGAATAAAAAGAAGGGCACTTCATTATCCACACAGCATTATCGAATTTCGTCATCTGCGTGAAACCACCGAAAATGGCGCCAAAGCCGGCGGCATTGTGGTCGTTGCCGGTTCTATGGCAGTGGTTACTATTGCCAGAATCGTCCTCCATGGCGGGAGACAAAAGTACAAAAATAAAGCAATGGCCTTTGTAGTAATAAGTTTAGATGTGAAGGCCTAGTTTGCAAATTTGGATTCTTTATTCGGTTGGTCTGAACTTGGGTCGAGCGGATCGGGTCGGGTTGCTTAGTACCTCACTGAACAAGTGTCAAACGCTTCAGTTTTTTGAGGCTTCAGTTCATGAACGACGGCTTCATTGGAACTTGTCTTCTGTCTTGCTCTTTTATTGATCTCTTCTCTTACATGTTAACTCTCCCTCTCCCTACCTCCCTCTCTCTCTCGATCTGTTCGTAATTTCAGACATATATTTCACAGTTAGTCGTCTGTTGTTCTATTTTTTTCTTTGTTCCTTTTGGTCGATGTTTTCCTTTTGTGTGTGCGCTTCATTTGGCTTCAAAGAACTTGTAAAAATCGAAACTTTTCAGTCAATATGGTAACTCTTTGGAATTTTACGAGTTGGGTGATCAATTTTGTTGTTGACTTCTTTCATTTCAAGCTTATGGAATTGAATGATTGGTGGGTGAAAACCTTTTTTTTTTTGCTGGAAATAAGGAAAAACCTAATTCTTTTCTTCACTAGATAGGCAATGAAGGGATGTTTGTGGGTTTGAGAGAATCGGTTAACTATTTTCTCTATATAAACGTTTTGGAACGATGTTGAACGTGGGCGAAATCTATTGTTGTTATCTCTTATTTTTTGTTGCTACTATGAATTGTTGTAATGATTTGTGTTGATGGCCGGAATCTGAAGCAGAAACTGCCGGAGAAATGGAGAACTTAGATGCAGATCAGCTTCCTGAAGTGGATTCGTTGCCAGATGGCTTTGTTGACAGCTCAACTGATCCTTTAGCTCCTCAAACCCCAGATTTAGGGCAAGAGAAGCTGCACAATGATTGCAAGGAGAACAAGATCGCGGCAGAACTTATAAATAATGAAGCTCAACCAGTTCAGAATGGGAATGAGGTGACCAACAAGCGATAGCATTTCCTTGTTCAGTTTATAAATTTGAGAATACTTGCATGTTCTTCTGCGCATTTGCTAGAATTGATTATGTTTGTGTAAAGCAGGTAGAATGTCCAGATGCCATGCCTGGTTCAGCTACCTTCGTCTCGGAATCTCCAATTGCGATATCTGAACATACAAATGAACAAGAGCATGTTCAAGGGAACTGTCAAAGTACAGGCAGTTGTAACGACACTCTTGTGATTCATTTCTTTGCTTCCTCTCGTCTTTGAGTGTCTGAGATTGTTGATTCAATGGTACATCCTTTGCAGCCATTCAAGGAGATATGGACACACAAACAAGAGATGCTAAAGTTTTGCCATCTTCAGCTACAAGTGAATTACAGAAAAGCAGTAAAGTAGTTAGTAACATCACTGACCCAGGATTACAGCATTCTTAGAAATGTCATGGTGTCAGTTTTTCTGTATGGTTATCATATTTGGGGAGCTTTCCTGATTCATGATACCCTATTTATTGCCACAGGAATCTTGCGATGCAAAGCGAAAGAACATGAAAAAAGCATTGAAATCAGAAAAGGAGCTTCTAGAGTTCATGTTTAAGTATCAACAGGTTCTTGCTGAGAGAGATGCAGGTGAAATTTAATGTGGGATATGAAACCTTAATGCTTATGTGTTGACATCATGCATATTATATGCTTGTAGTTTGTGACTTTTGAAAGGTTTTTGCTTCCATCTAAATATGTTATCTAGATGTAATGTTTATCCTCCATATAATCATGAAGTCATTAGGTTTTGAATTTTTCTCTTTTTCTTTTTTTTTTGGTAAATGGTTTTGAATTTTTCTCAGATATATTGACTACACAACTAAATTATCTGTAAGATTTTTGCGTGTACACCTTATGTATTTGCATCCATATCAGGATTATATGTTCTCTTTCCTAAAGAAGAAACTTTAATAAAGATGGTGGCACTTGGAGCTTATCTAAAATTTTGCCTGCTTTGGAGATTGATTAACACTGGGTATTGATATTATTCAATTCATAATTGTTGCAGCCATAGGTGTTCGTGACAAGCTTGAATCATTGTGTAGAGAGTTACAGCGTCAGAATAAATTATTAATGGTAAGGTTTCCAAAGCTAATTTTATCATCAAACTGTAGCACTCAAGTTTTGATTGCTGATTTCATCGACATAGTTGTCTGCTTTATGTTTTGGGAATAAATTCACAAAAGTGGTGCAAGATCTGCCAAGTGAGAACTGATTTGCTTATAAATTAACAGGATGAATGCAAACGGATGTCAACAGAGGGGCAGAATTTGAGATTGGATTTGTCAACCAAGTGCCAAGATGCATTAAAGGTTTTGGTTTATATTTTTTTACCTAATGAGTACCTATAAGCTGCTACTAAGACGAAGCAGGTTATTTGATTCTTTGCTCCTGGTACAGTAAATTATCATTTTGAGGTCACCGAATGTCAGAAGTTTTCTTCTTGCAGGATGTTAGCATTAAGCTAGAAGAGCAAAAAGAGGAATCTCTTTCTCAGTTGAAGGAAAATGAGATGTAAAAAAACACTTCATGTTCTGTCTTATTAAATTGATCTTTGTTCTGTCTTGAATTCCATGTGTCAATGTAGTGATACTATAGGCTAGAAGGTAGAGCCGAAGTTCAAATGTCCCTTCTTTTGTTGGATTGTTTAACTTCTTCCACACTAGGATTTGTAGGGAGTCTTTTCAATCGGTCCCATTCTTTTACTTGGAGCTTGTTTCGTATCGTTTGAGCAATCTCCTCTCTCGACTCCTTTTGCTTGCTCTTAAAAGTGATTGAATGTATCTGATTGGTATTCATTACATATATATCTTCTTACTCTCAAGATAATAATGCTTAGGTTAAGAAGTAAGCTCAAGCAATTTGCTGATCAGTATACTCTGTTAGAACAACAACATGCACAGAAGGTACGCCTTCATGCTTTAGTTCAATGCAAAGGGTTTTGTTTCTTTCTTTTGGAGGTCACAGTTCATCTTCTTCTTGTTGGGAATTGGAATGCACAGTTGAAACAGAAAACATTGGAGCTTCAGCTTGCTGAATTGAAGATCAAGCAACATGAGGAGAAGTTGGCCCAGGGGCAGTCCCAGATGAAGCTCTATGCAGAACAGGTGCCTCAGTTGTTGGCCACTGAGAAAAACTTACGTTTGCAATTGACAGCCGATGGAGAAAAGTTCCAACAATTTCAGGTCAGCTTCAAACAGTAAACATTTTCCTTCATCCCTTCTCTGATCAATCACATTTTGAGTCAGAGAGTCACCGTAAGTCCTACATATTTGATTCATACTGAGCTGATTGTGCAGGATGTACTCTCAACATTCAAGCAAGAGATTGAAAAGGTACATTCCAATTTTGGATTAGCATATGATGTTAAATGTCAACAGTTAATATCCATTATTCTTGCAAAAATGATCAGATGGCGAAATCGATACTGGAACTGAAGAAGGAAAATATGTTCTTGAAGAGCAAATGTGAGAAATCTGATGTTACTCTCATAGAACTGGTTGAGGAGGTATACCGTTAACCTCATTATTGACCAAGTAAGGAGTTTTTGGTTGAAATTTAGCAAGAAATTTGAGAATTTGTTATTTTGAACAGCGAGAGAAATTGAAGAAACAATTGGAGAAGACCAAGAACCAGAAAGAAAAGCTGGAATCACTGTGTCGTTCTCTTCAAGCAGAAAGGAAACAGAATGGTACAACCAATAATGTCATTGAAACGGCTCCAAAAGATGAATCCTAGAATAACAGAATTGTAGCCAACTCTTGTTATATGTGCTTTTCAGATTGTAATGGTTATAGTACTTGAGTTCCCATTTTGAGAAATTGTTCATGTGAGCGACTGGATGGTATATTGCGACCAGTTACTGCATAATTGAGTTTGATCTGATACAAAAAGTTATTTGTGTTCAACTTATTGTAGACCTTAACTATCACCTATCAATTTTGACACATGCAGAAGATAGTTGAATTCATATAGACTCTACAAACGATCATTAAAACCATCAAAGGGTCGATGGCCAAAAGTGGTCCTCTCACAGATGAAGATTTATATCATTAAAAAAAAAAAGAAGAAGGCTAGACTGTGTGAGTAGAGCCAGCCAACATCGTTTTACAGCAAAACAAGGTTCACCCAAGAGAATCCGAAACCAGCCTTACTATATTAAACTAGTTACGATTCATTTTCTGCTAGTAATGCTGCCTAGCAAAACTGTTGATATGTAAATTAGAGCAAGCAAGGGATGAGATCAAGAAGTTGGCTTTTTAGTCCTTTTCTTGGCAGTTTTAGCAATCGCATCACAAATCTCCCGTTTTCTCTTGTTGTTGTGGTTGGTCTGAATGTTGTCATTGTCCAATGAGATCTCTCGTTTCCTTTTGTTGTTGTTATTGTTGTTGGTCTGAGTGTTGGCATTGCTTAGTGTGATTCCTGTAGCTTTGTCTTGAGCTTTAAGTGCATCCTTCACAAAAAACTTTAATCTCCATAAAGTTGATTCGCTCTGCACACAATGGAAAAACACCATTTTCTGATATTTTGTTTCGACACCAACCAAATCCGAAAAAAAGTTACAGTGATGCAGCACCTGTGCGTCCATGTCAAGTTCCACCTCTTCAACCTTCGCCTGGAAAGCTGGATTGTTTTCAGCTACGATATCTAATGCTCTAGTTAGATCTTCCGGAGACAATCTTGCCAGAGCTGCCCAGAGCTTTCTTTTGTCATCTGTTGAAATTTTCCTGGAACAGCACTTTCACATTAACTTCTAGTTGATGCATGCAAAGAACCAGGAAGTTGATTACAAACCGAACTAGTTAGGACAAAACCTGCATTTTTTAACAACCATGTCTCTAAGCTCTTCCAAGTGCATATCAAGCTCATGTAGCTGAAAACAGTTAACTATAATTCAATACAATGGAAGATCTAAATTATTATGAATCATTTATCTATTCTATCTTGGAAGAGCAATATACCTCACTGCTCAAACTTTTTGCCATTTTAGCATGAGCAGCCTCTTGAGCAAGTTGCATGTCCATCTGAGCCTCAGCTTCTTCCTCTTCTCGTATTCTCTCCTATGCAAGTTTATAGCTTTTTCTTTTTCATTTTTCCATTCAGTAAAGGAGTCAATCTAGTAAATTTGAAGACAGACATATTCATTAAAAGTTACCTCTTCTGTAACTTTAGGTAGAAACTGTAACCACTTCTCTTCAAACTTTCCCAGCAAAGTTTTGGCCTTAACATGATACTCACTTCTTTCTTCATTATATTTCATTGCATTCTTAAAAATTAATCTCACATCAGCACATATCTCCCTGACATTCTTATAGCCAGTGCCGTCCTTTGCCTCCATTTGCATTTTTATTGTACTAAAGTCCATGGGCTTGTCAATAATCTAGTCAGATACCACACGAAGCAATTGTAAAAGAAATTCCAGACCAAAAATGCCTGATGAATTGCTCAAGAAGATATGATGAAGAACACTGATAATTTGGGAAATTTGTCCAAGTCAACAAACCAGTGGCGTTAGTGGCAGTTATAATGTTATTACATAGTCATGTTCGACAAATCTAATCGAAAAGAGTCTCACATAAAACAAATCCCACATCTTTGAAACTTGCGTAATGATTCCACATGACCTTACCTCATAATAATCATCTAAACCCAGACCTTCAACATCCACAGGTTGCATAAAGGGCAACGCCCACTTGTGTTGTGTTAACTGAAAACAAAGAAGAAAGCATATCATGCTAATAAGTATGACTGCTCCTAATCTTCAAGCATCCAATAACAGGATACTAAACTATAGGCTCATTATCAAAGTCTAGGTTACATCCAAAAACTGAAATGGATACCAACAATACTTGTTATGTCAGACTAAGTATTATCAAGGCCAATAAAATCATGATAAAGGAAAACCATAGGAAGCAATTACCAAGTCCTCAAACAGATGGGAAAAGAATTCAAACAATGCCCTTATGGTCCATGTAAAATCTAAATCAATTTAATCTCTAGGAAAACCAGAAGATTACAGCTGATACTAAAGCAGATGCATGAAAGAGCAATGAAGATTGCCTGCCGCAATATCGGGCCGAATTGGCGTATTAGCTCCTGCATTCTTTTTGCAGCTGTTGCGTCCCTCTGCGAGGGATCTTGATGCTGCTTCTTAATGTTGGAAACATGTCTCTCCTTCTCTTTCACAACAGAGCTACCTTTTGAACCAGTCGGTTGCTTTTTACCAATACTTGAGTAGAATTGTTCGATGTCATTCACTCTTTGCTCAAGCTACAAATTTACGTATTGGAAAGAGAATCACAGGCAACCAAATTACTAAACAACAACAATAAAACAGCACATTCAAGGAATAAAACGAGTAATGAACGAATCTTACCTTATCAACATTCAAGAAAATTTCCTCCAGACGATCCTTGAAACCCTCAATGTCCTTGACATTAACATCTGAATCACCCACTCTGACATTCCTATAATCTGGTAGCGGCCCACCTATCGGTTCCATCTGATGTCTCATAACAACGAAAGCAAGCTGAGAAAACATTAAACAAAACACACACATACACACATCACTGTCACACTCACATACGCATAAAAGCTCAAATCTTCAGAAAGCTCGAAACTTTTTACAGCTTAAGAAAACAAAAACAGATACTAACATGTAAAACAGAGAGCTTCAAATTATAGCAGATTCAAAATTACAACCTTTGCACGAGAATTAAGAAATTCAAGGCTTTTGATTCTAGAGCAGAGAATTGAGATTGGAATGGGGGGTCTGGTGTAAGTAGTAGGACGGCGTTGGCTCTACAAATTTTGTGTTTGTGACGTGAAGAAGGAACAAATTGGTATTTAATTTGGTACCAAAATTTCGGTAAATTCAACTATTTAATTAGTTTTTAACTTTTTATTAATATAATAACAAATGGAAATTACCATATTTATTTATGTTGTAATAAAATAATTCTTATCACTAAAATTTAGAGTTTATTATAATTTTTATTAATATACACATAATTTTGTATTTTATATAAAAATTCAATTATTATTTTTTAAATTTGCATTAAACAAGTTTCAATGCAATCAAATCAAAATTTTATTTTTAAATAAATACTTTTGACAAATTAACATATTTAAATTAAAAGAAAGATTATAAGAAAAGTTTGTTGTCATTAGGCAAATAGTTACATGGTAGTAAACCAAACTAGTTGATTTTCTCTGCACTTCAATAGCATAGAGGCTGCTAAGGAAACATAAGAACACACAGCTTTTGATTCTTAGTATGTGTACAAGGTTTTGTTTGATTTGATGGGCAACAAAGTCTTTGTTCAGATAAAGAATTGATACAAGACAAGGGGTAGAGAGACTTTGGGTCCAAGACCATTGGTACAACACAGTAAGCTGTATTCCTACAGAAACCTAGTCAGGCTCATATTGTAGAAGAAATGTAAACCTAGTAAGCTGCTCCATCCGAGGAGAAAGCTTGCCAGGACCACACTTAGGTTTTTGTGATCAAGATGAGGACTTTTTACTCCTCTTCTTGCCAGTTTTTGCAATTGCATCACATATCTCTCGTTTTCTTTTACTGTTGTTATTATTATTGTTGTTGATATTGGTCCGAGCATTCGTATTGCCTCCCATGCTTCCTGCAGCATTGCCTTGGGCTTCAAGAGCATCTTTCACGAAAAATTTTAACCTCCACAATGTTGATTGACTCTGCATAAAACAAGACCATTGCTTTAACACACTTTTGTTCCTTCACAAACCAGAATATGTAAATCCCAGAAATAAGGATACAGAAAAGGATTGCAGCATGAAGAAACTTACCTGTGCATCAATGTCAAGATCCACCTCTTGAGCTGTCGCTTGAAAGCCTGGATTGTTTTGAGCAACAATCTCTAATGCTTTAGTTAGATCTTCAGGAGACAATCTTGTAAGGGCTGCCCCTAGTTTTCTTTTCTCTTCAGTAGACATTTTCCTGTAACAGCATTTCCAGAATCAAATTTCCCTTGCTGAAGAAAGTAAGGAAGCAGAGTTATAATACTTACATCATAACGCACATATGAAAAATCGACATTCTTTACTATACAGATCATCCAAAAGTAGTATCCTTTAAGAAGCAACTCAATATAATAATTAAAAAGCACAATGATTCATCCCTTATTATAATCTACATGTTTCTAGACAACTGCCAGATACAAGAGGCTGTGCCACACCAGAATGCAGAAAAAACTACTGAGGTCAGAACAATTCCACAATCTAACAACATAATGATTCACTGCACTTGGAAATTAAGATCAATGAATACATTTTCACAGAAACACTAAATTTAGCCATTCAGGCAACCGTAGAATGCATCAGAAGAAAGATGATTGATCACCCATTTGACATTATTCGTCAATAAGGTAATATACAAATAATCACCCATTTGACATTATTCGACAATAAGGTAATATACAAATAATCCAATGGAAAAGCAACATAGAAAAGCCTAAGAAGTTGAATAGGAACTTTGAAGCAACTCCAGACCAGTAATAAATGTTGATTGTTAATTATGCAAAATTGACACAGAAAACAATGACAATCACAAAGATATTCCAACTACACCAAATGCAATTTATAATTAAAGCATTCACCACATCAGACATAAAGTTGATAGGACAAACCTGCATTTTTGAACAACTGCTTCTTTAAGTTCTTCCAAATGCATATCAAGCTCATATAGCTGAAAAGAGTAAGCATAATGTGAGACGACATACCCTCTATTGGAATCCTATTAGAAGAACTCTATTTACATTAAAGTACATCTATAGCAACAGCAACTTCACCATGTTGGAAGAACTAAAATCAATTTCAAATTCTTTCTATTCGACTCTATATGCAAGAGAGTCAAAAGCATTTTTGTCTTGAAGGTTATTAATTTTGTTTTAGTATTAATTAGTGTAAACTACCTCATTACTCAAATCTCTAGCCATTTTTGCATGAGCAGCCTCTTGAGCAAGTTGCATGCCTAACTGAGCCTCAGCTTCCTCCTCTTCTCGTCTTCTTTCCTATATATACATTGACTTCAAAGTTAACAGTCATAGACATCAACAGCAAAAATAACTGTTTTGATGATTTGGAAAAGAAGAAAGTGAATAACTTCCAAAGCTAAGACAGCTTGCTTAAAAGTTACCTCTTCAGTGACTTTAGGTAGGAACTGTAGCCACTTCTCTTCAAATTTTCCAAGCAAAGTGTTTGCCATTACATGAACATCACTTCTTTCTTCATTGTATTTCATTGCATTCTTGAAAACTAACCTCACATCAGCACATATCTCCCGGACAGTCTTATATCCAGTGCCATCCTTTGCCTCCATTTGATTTTTTATTGTACTGAAATCCATGGGCTTGTCAATAACCTAGGCAGACACCATAAAATGCAATTTTTAACAGAAAATCAAATGCCAAGGTGCCTGGGCAATTACTCGATCAATAAAAAAAATGGTCAAATGAAACTCTGGGTATCGGACAATGTCCAAGTTCACAAACAAGTAATGACATGAAACTGAATTTACAGAAATTTCGATTCGTAAATTCACTTGTCAATGACATGTCACAATATGCATAAGATAGGGACTTTGCCAACTTGAAGAGTGAAAATTTTCAAAGATAGAGCTTTTACCTCATAATAGTCATCCAGACCCAAACCCTTCACATCCACTGGTTGCATAAAGGGCCATGCCCACTTGTGCTGTGTTATCTAAAATAATATGAGAAAATAAAAATGCAAATGAGTATCATTATGTCCCTAAGCTTCAATAAAGAATGATTTACAACAATACTTGTTACATCTGATTCAGTTACTGTTGAAGCCAATAAATTTATCATGATAAAATACAAAGATATGGTGCAACAAGAAGGTCTTGTTGTCTGCAGTCGAAAAAAGCAAACAAGGATATGGTAGTCCATCTCATGGCATGATAAGAAATGTAGGCCTATTGCAAATATAAAACAAGTAGAGTTCAGCCAAAGCCTAAGATTACAGCTGATAATAGATAGTGCACATGACAAAGCATTGAACATTGCCTGTCGCAATATTGTTCCGAACTGGCGCATAAGCTCTTGCATTCTCTTCGAAGCTGCTGCCTCTCGCCGTGAAGCGTCTTGCTGCTGCTTTTTAATGCTTGGGACATGTCTTTCCTTGTCTTTTTCTTTCACAACAGAGCTAGTTTTTGAAGCAGTCTGTTGCTTTTTATTCATCTCCAAGTAGAATTGTTCAACCTCATTGACCCTTTGCTCAAACTACATGGTTAGAAATTAAAAACAAAACTAGTTGATGCACTTGAATTAGGAAACAACAGAAAAGAAGCAGTACATGTAAAGTTTAAGAATCGAATCGATCTCACTTTATCTACATTCTGGAAGATTTCATCTACGCGATGCTTCAAACCCTCAATTTCCTTGGCTTTATCATCTGAATCACCCAGTCTAACATTCCTGAAATCCGCAATGGACCCACCAATTGGTTCCATCTGATGACCATAAAAGACGGGATCCATCAGAGCCACAGATACATCCAAAAATGCTAAAGCTGTCCAACTTTATTAGTTTCTATTACTCGTAAAAACACAAAAAATGAAAACTGCGAAAAAAAAGAAGACGATTCAAGCACATTCATTTAATCTTATCTAACACATAAGAAATTATTCTCAAATAACAAAGAAAGACGAAAAAGAATTATTTTCTTCACAATTCGAAAAAAATCACAACAGACAGCTTGTATGCTTACCTTATCTCTTTACAAAGCTTCAAAGGAGCAATCTTTAATATGGTCTGAAGGTATTCAACCAACTGCACAATTTATAAAGCGAAACTGTATCAAAATGAGAAGTAAGTACCGTTTATGAAACCCAAGGGGCTTGACCGAAAGACTGGAGCTTTTCAAGGATTTGGCAGATGGGTCAGTTAGTAAGTGGGAAGATAGACAATAGAGAAGTCGGTTTTTAGAACTGGTAGGAAATGGTGACTGGTGACCGGTGAGTGCGAGTAGAGCTTGTTTTCAGCTTCACTCAGTGAATGAATGAAAGGAAAAGAAAAGGACAAAACAAACTCTAAAATGGATGTCAGTCATGAGAAAATAAAGATTTATGAGGGGCATACGGAGAATTGAACCCGTGACCTCGTGTAACAACTATACGAGGTGTCCATTTTATGAATCAAATTAAACAATAAAAAAGTGGCTATTAGCAAAACCCCACCAGCTCCCTGTGGTTTGTGAACCAAAAGCGAATGGCGAGAGCGGCTGTACTATACTTGCTTCGATCCCAATCCAAAGGCACTCACTTTCACTCAGGTTTTGATCATTCTTCAATTTTGCAGTTCATTTGTAGTAGGCGGATTATTAAAGTAACGTCATTAGTCCCATCCATGTGTTCTTTCACCGAGTCGAGATCATCAATCTCTTGAAGTTGAGATTAGTTTCAAGTTTGTTGGTTGATCATTGGGTTGGTACAAAGTTACGATCTTTCCTATGTTTGGATATCTGAGAATCTTATCGTGTTCTTTATTCCCTTTGTTCTCAATTTGTTGATTTATATAAATGCTTTCAAATGGTTTTTTATGCTTAGGCGTTCTTATGAACATTTTATATGGGAAGAAAGTTGGGTGTATTTATGCCTGCCATCTTGTCAACTCTTTTCTTGTTGAACTTTTTTTATTTTCATTCTTTATCCACCATTTCTGATGTATGCTGCTTATAGTAGAAAGATTTACTCGGGGGTTTATCAAAAACTGAACATTACAGTTGAATTTGCGTGTCCTTTTATTTGTATGGGACTATGTGATGCATTTGTTTGTCTTCCCAGTTGACACTCTGTCTTGCTTGCCAGGTTTTATATTCACTTGATTTTTGTAAAAGATCTAAGAATGACTATTTTGTTTGGAGATTATTATGTTTTTATGTGCTACAACAACTGTTTTAGGACCTGGTTGCTTGCTAGATTGCGTTTTCCATTAGTTATCTGTTGCTTATTAGCACGAGTTTCAATTGATGGTGTATAAAGCTGATAAAAAAACCATAACTGCAGAACAATGATATTCCTAAACCTTTGTTTGCTACCCACTCTTGGGTCAATCTTTTCTTACTATTTCTAAGTATAGAAGCAACTTGCATGATTGTCTTGGAACTTCCATGATGCCTCAGTAATCGGACTTAGTTTCACGAGTTAAATTTCTTTACCGTGCTTTAGATATTTCTGTTTTCAGTTTTTCATTAATATGACGTGTGTGACTTGAGATGGAAATAAGTATAATTCACCTTGGCAACTTAACAACCTGTTCATGTTGATTTTAGAATTTATTGATGAGATTTCACAATATGCATGCTTCTGTCTCTTTTAACTTGTGGAAATAATCACTTTTGTTGCAAGAGTTCGTGATCGGTGCAATCAGTCATGAACTTTATATGATCGCAAAACATGATGTACCAAAGTCATCATCCTTTTAAGATTGGAAACATTTATTTAATTACTCGATCTATATAATCTCTTTCTCATTTGTATCTTATGGTAATGATAGCTTTCTGCTGACTACCAGCTCAAATCTTAAACTGTATTGGATTAATTTCTAATTAGCAGCCTGTTCTCAGACATGTACTTTTGCTGCTACTTTCTTTCTGCTTCAGGTTATCATCTCCGTTCTTTTGGTACTTGGCCGCACACTCAGAATACTAGGTTTAACTTCAACAATGCCATCCAGCTTGCTTCTGGGCAGAAAAGATGGGCATCTCAAGCTACCTCAAGAGAAGACGACGACAGGATCAGTATTGGACCGAGAAGAGGCAAAGAAGCTGGAGAGAATGAAAAGGATACCGGAGTAACCTATTATGGTCCGATCTCATCAACCATCAAGAAAGTAAAAATGCTCTCTCTTTCAACCTGCTGTCTCTCTGTATCCTTGGGTCCTGTCATAACCTTTATGACTGCTCCGGACCTGAATGTAATCTTCAAAGGTGCAGTTGCATCCACCGTCATATTTTTCAGTGCCTCAACGACAGCTGCGCTTCACTGGTTTGTAAGCCCTTACATTCACAAACTGAGGTGGCAACCTGGATCGGACAGCTTTGAGGTGGAAATGATGTCCTGGTTGGCAACATACATCCCGAAGACTATCAAGTTTTCCGACATTCGACCACCACAGACAAACAGGCCCTTTGTAACATTCAAAGCCAATGGAAATTTCTACTTTGTTGATGCAGAGCATTGTCACAACAAAGCCTTACTGGCAAAACTGACTCCACAGAAAGCCACTCATGAATCTGCTCTCAAAAATTTGTGATTTGGAGCATATCAACATGAACATGGAAACTCAATATGGACATTATTGTGTTGTTATAAGAGGGCATGATCTCTCCTTCACAGGAGACAAGTAGATGAGATTCTCCTCTCCTCTTCGGTTTCAATTAGCTGAATTTGTTTCTTAGCTAATCTAATAATCAATTTTCAAGTCTATTTGTTTGATCTAATAGAAAGACATACCTTCCACGTTTTCTTTACTTTGAAACAAAACATAAGAAAGTTGAGGAAGCTGAGCCTATAAGTGCCGACTCCGTACCAAACTACATGCACAAGAACCCAACATCCTAATCCCGGCAATTTCGTCCAATCCTATACTTGGCCCATATCCCAATCGGACCTTTTAGATTTGTTAATGTTTCATTTGCATGTACTTGATATGGTTCTTCGTCAAGTAAATACTGGAAGTCGTACATTGTTCCTCGCACACGTAATAAATTGATACTTCGAAGTAAACATAAAAAGCCAGCATTGTATCGCATATTTAAAAAAATTATAGCAAAACAGTGTTCAAATGGGTCCAAGAGAAGGCAAATACCATTTAAACTCGAAACATAAAAACACGGTAATAATAGTATCACACAAAAATAGAAGGCAAGTACTACAACCATTTGAAACGGTGGCCAGGAGAGGATTAGGACAATAAGTGACTCCTGGCGGATTATGACAGTGCAGGGCCATGCCACCGTCGGTCAAGAACCCAATTCTGCGAATAACAGCTCCGGGACGATGGTGATGACTTGCAACAATAGTTTTCAAAACATACTAATGAAAACACTATGAATAGACGACTAGCAAGAACCCAATCTTTATTTCCATGATAGCCTTCTCTAACTTGCAAGGTTCATTTACCCTTCTTGGCAGCAGATTTGGTCACCTTGGCTCCAGTAGGATCCTTCTTCTCGACACTCTTGATGACTCCAACTGCCACAGTCTGACGCATGTCCCTCACCGCGAAACGGCCAAGAGGAGGATACTCCGAGAAGGTTTCAACAACCATGGGCTTGGTAGGAATCATCTTCACAAACCCAGCATCACCATTCTTCAAGAACTTGGGCTCCTTCTCAAGCTCCTTACCAGATCGCCTGTCAATCTTGGTGAGGATCTCAGAAAACTTGACTGCAATGTGAGAGGTGTGGCAATCCAGGACAGGGGCATAACCATTTCCAATCTGACCAGGGTGGTTCATGATGATAACCTGGGCGGTGAAGTTAGCTGCCTCCTTAGCAGGGTCATCCTTGGAGTTTGAGGCAACATATCCACGCTTAAGATCCTTAACAGCAACGTTCTTCACATTGAAACCAACATTATCACCAGGAAGAGCCTCTTGGAGAGCTTCATGGTGCATCTCCACCGACTTAACTTCAGTGGTCAGTCCGGTTGGACCAAAAGTCACAACCATACCAGGCTTCAAAATACCAGTTTCAACACGACCGACAGGGACTGTTCCAATGCCACCAATCTTGTACACGTCCTGAAGTGGGAGACGCAGGGGCTTGTCCGAGGGTCTCTTGGGCTCACTGAGCAAGTCAAGAGCCTCAAGAAGGGTTGGACCCTTATACCAGTCGAGGTTGGTGGACCTCTCAATCATGTTGTCACCCTCAAATCCAGAAATGGGGACAAAAGGAATTTTATCAGGGTTGTAACCCACCTTCTTCAAGTAAGATGACACTTCCTTAACAATTTCGTCATACCTTGCCTTAGAATACTTAGGAGTGGTGGCATCCATCTGTTAGTAATGAATAATTCACATTAATTACAAGAGCACATTAAGTTAAATAAGTTACAACACAACACTATAATACAAAACATAACAAATTACAAACCTTGTTGCAGCAGCAAATCATTTGTCTGACACCAAGGGTAAAGGCAAGCAAAGCATGCTCACGTGTCTGACCATCCTTAGAGATACCCGCCTCAAAACCACCAGTGGTTGAGTCAATGATGAGGACAGCACAATCAGCCTGGGAAGTTCCAGTAATCATATTCTTGATAAAGTCACGATGACCAGGGGCATCAATGACAGTGCAGTAGTACTTGGTGGTCTCAAATTTCCACAGAGCAATATCAATGGTGATACCACGTTCCCGCTCAGCCTTGAGTTTATCGAGCACCCAAGCATATTTGAATGACCTCTTGTTCATCTCAGCAGCTTCCTTTTCAAACCTCTCGATCACACGCTTGTCAATACCTCCAAGCTTATAGATCAAGTGACCTGTTGTCGTGGATTTACCAGAGTCGACATGGCCAATGACCACAATGTTGATGTGAACCTTTTCTTTACCCATACTGGACCCCTTTCCTTAATCTGCCACCGGAAAGTAAACAATCATCTTTGGTTACATTATTGTCTAAATAAGATACATATTACCTAGACTAAAGTCGATATCCACAAAAGTAATAAAATCGCTTTGAGCCTAAGCATAGAGAAAACGATTTAGGAACATAACTATTAGGCCAAAAAGAGTTCAATACTAAGCATAGATACTGTACAGGCTCACACAAATAGCATAAGAAAGATCAAAGAAACATAAATAAGCACGTAGATTAATAGCGCCAGCACTAAACCACAATTTATAGGTTAATCGGAGCATTAACAAAGAAGGTAAACATAATTGATATGAAACACAGAAAAGAAAACAGACACACAGAAAACAACCAAATCTAACACATAATCTTCTACTTTCAAACAAATCCATCAGATCTGACGCAATTACAGAAAAATTAATCAGACTCCAAGAAAATAGCTCAACTCTCAAATCACGAGGTGCAGATCTAAATGAAACAATCAAAGAGTGTCCACACACAACACCGAACCAGTAAGTACGACAACAACACGTCTCATCAAACAATCGATCTAATCAGTCAAAAAAGAAGCTAAAATCGAAAACCAAACCTCAAGGTATCGAGAGAGAGTGAGCAGTTCTCTAAAACCCTAGCCGCACGCGATTGACGGAAATGAAACGGTGGTGGGTTTTACGGATTTTTATACTAACGCAGTTTTATTTTCAATTCCCAAATTGGCCTTTGAAAACATGAATTTCGTAAATATCCTCCAAAAGATGTTTGGCGGTGGCTTTGTTCTTCTAAGGCTCGCGTCGAATGAACGCTTATAAATGTACCTATACGTGAATTTACGCGCGGAGAAGAGCGTGGACCGTTGTAGTGATCCTAGGCCGGTTAAAAGAGTCCTATGGGCCATTGAGAATATCGTGCAAATTTTAGTGGTGTGTATACTTGCTGGCTAAGGCAGTCAGAAAACGACGTCGTGTACGTTATTCTCTTGGTAGCCAAGGCACTCAGAAAATGACGTCGTGTATGGCATTATATAAAATATTAATTTAAATATCTTCCTACATTAATGTATTGCTATTCGGCCCTTGAAATCTTCCATAATGATTTTCCAGTCCCTTGGTGCCAAAACCCTAACGGAAATTTAGGAATGAACATAGACCCGTCCGATCCACGATCCAACGGTAATCATCCCCGTTGCATTGTTTGCTAAAACAAACTAGGTGGCGGCTGAGTTGAAACAAAAATATCTTAAATTGCACAATGTTCCCTCTACTTTTTTAATTTCAAACCTCAAGTCCATTATCCCGCACTGCCCATACAATCTTGTTAGGGGTTTTTGTGGTGGTTTTGAGAAGGTGACGAAATGGGGAAATTGGGGAAGAAGGCGAGGAAGTTCGCGAAGAAGAACCTTCAATCAGTTCTGAGAAGAAAGCGAAAGCTGAAGTCTGTGTTCAAGAAGAAAGCTTCCAAGAGTAAGCTTTTAGAAATCGCGTGCTTTTGCTTTGTGAATGTGGTTGTGACTACAGATTGATTAATTTGGTCATGTAGAAGACGAGCGAGCCGAGGCTGAGGGAGTCGAAGCTGACGAAACAGAGCTCTCTAACACAAGGTAATACAAAAGAAAAGGTGGAATTTGGAATGGAGATTTTATGATTTACTAACATCCTTTGTGATTCTTAGGAACAATGTATTTGAAGGTACCGAAGATGCTTCACTTGATGCAGTGTTCGGGGAAGATGAGAGTGATGAGGACGCGGATGATTCCGACAGCGACGGATATTTGTCAGAGGTTTTGAACTACGTTGTCTTGAACAATTGTGTTGTTAATTTGGTTCTTTTAATTGTTCTGGTTTTTCCTGAGGTTGTTGTATGGTGAATTGATCAGGATGAAAGTTTTAGTCTTGTGGGTGAGACTGAATTGGATAGTCAACAAGAAGGTTAGTAGAGTGTTGCTCATTTATTATTACAGACTAGTTGTTTTTGATAGAATTTTTACGTTTTGGTTTTGTTTTCCTTCTTTATATGTCATATAAAGAGTTCATTTTTGTTTTCAGACAAAAAAGTTGATGGTACTTTGCCGGTGCAGAACAATGAAGCACGTTTAGAGCTTGCAAAGAAGATGAAAAAGTTAAAGAGGTTGAAAGACAAGGTGATGTTATTATAGTTGCTTGCTCAAAGCAATTTGTTTCTATTTATTATCGTCTGTCTGATCTTGTGTGTGTATTTTCATCAAAATGGCGATTTTTTAATCTGTGAGAGCTGTATGATTATTTCGCATAAATTTCTTCATTCTGCCATCTAAAGCGGAATTAAGGCTCATGCAGAGTTATGTCCTCTGAATGTCATTAATGTTGATTTTCCTCATCAACATATTTGTTTCAATGATACGATAAATCCTTCCCACAAGCTGATTCTTTTTTTTGTGTGTGGCTATATTAATGAATCTAGAATAATATGAAGGTAGTCATTGTACTGTGTGGTGAAGTTGAAAGCTTTTGTCAAAAAGTGGAAGTGTATTTGCATGCTTTTGTGCTGATATGCATAAGTAAATGTTTTTGGTAAATGCATGCATATCATCTTGGGGTTCTAATTTTGTCTTTTTTGTATTACAAATTTGTATATACTCAATAAATAAGTTTGCTTGACTATTTTCAGGATCCAGACTTTGCAAAATTTCTAGAAAGCAACAAGAAGCGTTTAAAGGCACTAAGGGATGAAGAAATTGTGAGTTACTCTTCTGTGATATTTCTTTTCAGTAACCAAAGAAAATTTAGAGTTAATGCCGAGTTTTACAGGCATATGCACCTATTAAAAGGATCTGCTATTACTATCTAAATGATTCTCCCTGTGGCTCTCAAGGTTTATTTGAGCAATTATGACTCTGTTAAAATCTATAGTAGCTAACACTGTCATTTGATTGATAACTAGTTGTTTCTTTTTCTTGCAGTATTCAGATGATGATGAGGCTAGTGACGGTGGTGGCAAATCTGCAGACCGAAGTACCTCAAGGGTTGATATGAGCAAGATGTTAAGTAGCTCTTCAATTGATGCTCTATATCAACTAGCTAAAGTGCAGCAAAGTATACCTGCCTTTATAAGACTATTAAATGCATATAGGGCTGCTTGTCATTGTGGAACAGACTCTTCAAGTGTTATCCAAGACAGTTTTAGTTTTAGCAAGATCGTGATGTTATTGCTTGCTGAGGCTGATGATATGTTCCGGAAAATGCTAGGAGTATCTCTCTCCAATGAGAGGAAGGAGGCCATTTTGGAGCTAAAGAACACTTCAAAATGGAAAGCTATGAGGCCACTTATCAAGTCTTATTTAAGAAGTACCCTGCAGTTTTTGAATGTAGTTACTGACCATCAGATATTGGCCTTTGCATTAACTCGTGTCAGAGCTTCCATGATGTTGTTTGTTGCATTTCCTGCTTTACTACGCAGAGTCATCAAGGTATAGTGAAATTCAGAACATGAATAACTTTCATTGACTCTAATTAACCTCAAGATGGTGATGTCTGGGGGGAACTGTGTGTTGGCTCGAGTATTTATTGTGATATCCTTTTGCAATAACTAGTTAATAGAGTACAAAAGCACAATTTACGCATTATATAGCTATAGCTTGGAATATAGAATCTTGTGATTTTAGGAATATGTTACCATTAATAATGTGCAAGTATCAACTGGAAGGGTTTTGCAGTTATATTGGTTTTCATGCCATAATAATCCATGACTAAACAATCCTGGAATTGGTTACAGGTGTCTGTTCATTTGTGGGCAGCAGGTCAAGGGACTTTGTCAGTGCACTCTTTCCTCGTTATACATGACGTGGCTGCTGTTAACTCTGAATGCTTTGAAACATGCTTTATTAAAACATATGGAGCTTTTATTGGTCACTGCAAATCTTTGGACCCTGTTTTACTTAAGCATGTAAGATTTCTGAAGACTTCCTTTGTTGAACTCTGTTCTCGGAATATGCACAAGTCATTAAGCAAGGTTGAGAATTCCACCCAGCAACTTGTTAAGATTTTGCAGATCGGTCTTCAAACTAAGAGGAAGGTACAATATGATGATTCTTGTGTCTTAGTGTCTACTTTATTTAGTTTATGCATATTGCTGCATCGATGTGTAGCTGAATTTAACTTTTGAGTGTGCGCTATGAGCAAAATGATTGCTTTTTGTGCTGGATATTGGACATATGCAGGAAGCAGTCAAGAAGATATGCAGCTGGCAGTATATTAACTGCATTGATCTCTGGGTGGAGTTTCTATCTCTTTACGTACATGACTATGATCTTCAGCCTTTGCTATATATGATCTGTCAGATCATAAATGGTGTAGCTATCCTGTTTCCAGGACCAAGATATTTGCCACTAAGAGTTAAATGCATTCAATGGCTTAACCATCTCTCCAGTTCTAGTGGCATTTTCATCCCTATTGCATCATTGACACTGGATCTTTTGGAATATAAGATTGGCAAGGAGAGTTTAAAGCCTGGAAATAACTTTAACTTTTCATCTGCTCTAAAGGTCAGCATTCAGAATCCATATTAGCTTGTCGCATAATTTGATTTCTACTATTCCTTTTTCCCTCAAGTGGTTTACATGGCATCACTACTGAACTTCTTGGTCCAAATTTGTTTGATTATTCTTTACCTCGGTTCCTAAAAGTTGCCTGCTAGGCTTAAGTCCTATTTGGGACTTACAGTTCAGGCATGATGTATCTAATAAATGAGTTATGATGCAGTTTCCAAAATATTGGTTAAAATCTCGGAACTTTCAAGAAGAATGTGTTCTTTCTACTGTTGAGTTACTTGTGACGCACTTTGCTAAGTGGAGTTATCACATATCTTTTCCTGAGTTGGCAACAATACCACTTATCCGTTTGAGGAAGTTCCATGAGGCAACTACAATTGAGGGTCTCCGGCGAGTGGTGAAGCGTTTTATAGATCAGGTAATTTATTTTTCTCAAGACAAGGGTATAGTTGTAAAATTTGACAAATTAACTTCACTTTTAATTTAGAATTCTTTGGCAACATACTTTTTGTCTGAAATGCTTTTGGCTTTATGGCTATTAAAGCATATTGACCTTTATGAGTCAATGGAAAGACAACAAAGTGCAATGTTATTGACATTAGAAAGTAGGTCTAATATCAATAGTCGGAATCCAATTATGTTTTTCTTTAGTTCTTCTAAGGTCACCAAAACCTTCCATTGTGTGATGAATTGCGTTTATGTCAACAATGTGTATGAGTAGGAATGATTTGCTAATAATTACCAATGACTGAAATTCTCCTCTTGCTCTAGGTGGAGCAGAACGTTGAGTTTGTCCGCAAGAAGAGAGATGAGGTTGCATTCTCACCAAAGGATGAGCAGTCTGTTGAATCATTTCTTCAGGTTTTATTTTCTTTCCGTCCATATAAAATTTTTCCATGTTTTGAGTTTTCCAAGGATTTGATGACGGTAATTGCACTAAACACGGTATTTGGTTAACATGCAGCTTGAAAGGAGCGGCAACACTCCATTTACACAATATTACGGGAGTATGATGGAAAAGGCAGCTACTAGGAATTTGCTTTTTGCTTATAAATGAAAACCTAAGATGAACCTTCAAAGCATTTGTTTCACTTCTAATTTATTGCAAGTTTATCGAAATCTACACTACAGACGATTCGGAGAAGGTTAGAAGAGAAACAAGTGGTGATTAATTTACTTTTTGCCTTTTTCGGTGGGGCATATGTTCAATTTATTCATAAAAAACATGGCATCCACCTGTTATAGGCTTTTGGGATTGAATTATGAGTGTAGTATATCTTTTCATTTTATCTCCTTTCATTCACGAAGACCTTAGTGGAAAGAGGTTTGATGGTCCCATCAAGGAAGTTTGCTGACATATATGATTCATGTAACGAGTTCCTGCCATCATGGTGTTCAATATTGACCTTCGTGAAAACAATGTAACAACATAAGTGCAAGCAATGAAGAAGATAACCTCTTTTATACTTCATCTCAGCTTTTATATTTAGTATGTCGTGTTGGATTCAGAATAGTCCCTTGATCTTTTACTCAGTACTGGAGTTACGTGAAAGTCAAAAGGGATCATCAGCTTTATCATATCATGAATGCAATAAAATGCACGAGAATTGCAGTGTTTGCATCATGCTATTTATAAATTAATTACAAGTGTTCAAAGGGAATGTATTTAAAAGTTGCTTTGATGCTGAGTTGAAAGTGTCAAGATGCCATGCTTTTGTTTTCTTTTACTCTCCCAGCAAACAAGGCTTGTGAGATCATCGTAGAGACCTGCTGGAGTGAGCTGCTTGCAATCTTCAAATTCCAAGAGAACAATTGCCATTAGTTTTCCAAGGTCTGGATTCTTTTCAGCTATTCTCTGAGAACTTGAAAATGAGCCGAGCATGTACTGGGGTCTCGTGTTTCTGTTCCTTTTTGCCGTCGACTTTTCGTTCTTTGTAAACCTTAAATCATATGACCTTCTCACACCCTAGGAATGCAACCAAAAGAAGCCTTGGCCACAGCAGTTGCATGGTAATTTCTGCAACTGAGAACCTTTAGCAGACTCCATAACCTATTTTCTTGTCTCCCACTATAGCTCTTCGTAATTTCTCTTCCGTTCTGGGACATCTTTGCTTGAATGTTCCTCTTCTTTTGTCGTGTCTTGATGTCGTTCAGACCCATTTCTACTGGTAATCTTCCCGATGATCCAAACGTTAAAACGTACCATCTCGACTTCAGTGGAGTTGTTTTTATCAATTCACTCTTCGTAGAAGCTTTAATGCTCTTATCAGTAACTGATTTCCTGTTGGCCTGCACCAGCCTGGTCTCACGTGTCTTGAAGACTGCCCGTTGTTGAGCCTTTGATGGTACAGTTCTAGATTTAGTATTGAAAGAATCCGAAGTCTGAGGAATGATGTTAGAATTCCTGATGTAAGAATCTGAGCCTTCTCTTCCTTTAACCGGAATAAGCTTTCCACAGAAAAAGACACCGTCTTTGTGATGGGTAGATTCAGAAGTGGAGAACTGAAAGAGTTCTTCAGAAGACGAGCTTTCTGTAGATTCAGAAGTGGAGAACTGAAAGAGTTCTTCAGAAGACGAGCTTTCTTCATCTTCATCATCTTTACAGGACTCCTCCCAATCACAGGAGCTATCATCCAACGAAAGATTACAGAAAGAAAGTGTGTCTTCTTCAGCAGCATCCAAATCCTGCAGCTCACTGCAGTTCTCTAACGGTTGTTCTGGTTCAGGGTTGATCATATCTTCAGCAGCCATCGTTGGCATCCCAAGATTGTTGGAGGTTTGTGTAGTTGTTCTGGAGGTGGCTTGATGAGGATGGCTGAGCACGTCACAAGTGTCTATATATAAGAAGACGTGCAGACGCGGAGATATTGCTTGTGATTGGAGGGTTTTAACTTTCATGGGTGATAGGGACAGGTTCTAGATGATGAAAAATCAAAATATAAAAAGGAAAATGAAAAGTAGAAGTGGCTAACTGATTCTAGAACAGCAAGCTAGTCATAGGATGCTTCCTGATTTCTGGGGAAAGCGTAGATATAGTTCAGTTTCCACCTGGTTTGTTAGGTGCAGTTTTTTGTCTGGGAATGAAATGAATGGTCTTACCTTCTTTTCTAGGTCAAAACATGGCCTTGACTAGTTATCAACTAGAAGCCCTTAGGAAAGTTACTCTTTCTCTTTAGTTGTAATCAAGGACTAAACTAGTTCAATAACAAGTTCAATCTAGACCTTTTAAAATCATTTACTTAAAAAGAGTTAGTTAAAATTACTAAAAATTATGTAATATTAAAAAAAGACTCAATTATTTTTATAAATTTTATATTTTTATATGCTGAATAATTTAAGGGTTGTTTTTTCTACTTTTGTTTTTTATTTTTATTTTTATTTTCAAATTCAGTAAAAAAACCTGTTTATTCTGTTTTTAGTTTTAGTTTCTTCTGTTTTTCCGAGGGTTTTGATATTTGAATGATATGGTGACAAGATCACAATAAGATACTCAGGATTGTCA